>VWPU01016951.1:141544-221005 GCA_013398955.1 Callaeas wilsoni | reverse complement strand
GGGAGCGCCGGGGGGCTGCAGCCTGGCGGGCGCGGCAGCAGCGCGGCGCGGCCCGCCAGCCCCAGCCCCTCGGTGGCCAGCGAGAAGGAGAAGGACGAGCTGGAGCGGCTGCAGCGGGAGGAGGAGGAGAGGAAGAAGAAGCTGCAGCTCTACGTCTTCGTCATGCGCTGCATCGCCTACCCCTTCAATGCCAAGCAGCCCACCGACATGGCCCGCCGGCAGCAGAAGGTACCGGCCGTGCACTGCCCTGCCCTGCCCTGCCCGGCTCTGCCCTGCCGGCCAGGCCCTGCCTCTCCTCTCCTCTCCATCACCCACCTCTGGCTGCTCCCTGCCTGCCCCCTTCTTACCTACCCGCTGTTGACTTACCCAATGCACGCTCCTCCAGGTACCCCTCTGCCTGCATCCCTGCCCACTCCCCTCCCCTCCTGCTGCTCCCCAGGCCTGCAGCTCCCCGGGCACCCCAAGGGCACTGCCGGCACAGGGCACCTTGGGCCCACGTGGTGCGGTTTGCCGGCAGCAGCAGCCCTGTCCCGGGGCTCGGGGGAGCCCCCTGACCCCTCGTCACCCTCCGTGCTGCTCCCCGACATGGTCTCCCGCACAGAGCCGGCGCGATGACATACATCGTTGCTTCTAGTTACGCAACATCGGGATTCGGGAAGTTTGGGATGTTGGCCATCTAAAGGTTGTCAAAAGGAGAGAAATGGTTTATATTGCTGGAAAACACCAGGCACGTGCTTTTGCCTCCTGCGAGGGGACTCCACAACTCCATGCTTACTGCAAAGTTTGCTTAACTGGGAGTGCTGGCACTGACTTGGGGAGTTGCTGAGTCTCATTTCAACTTCTTTCAAGTGTTTATGGGCAGCAATCTCCCCAAAACCGGCTTCCTGGCAAAATGCATCAGCAGAGGTTTGCGATGAAGTCTCTGCCACAGTCCTGGCTCTTCCTCCCCAGGTGTGTCACCGTGGCAGGGCAGCATGCTGCTGCAGGCAGAGGCTGGGCGGGAGTGCTTCACCTGGGCTCCCCATCTCCAGGAGCCGTCTTGGAGCTTGTTTCTCCTCTGAGGCACAAGCTCGTGGGCCAGGGCAGAAATTAAGTTTCTTCTGGGTCTGGACACAGGCGTCTTTCAGTCAAATGCAGCCAACTTTTTCCCTGTGGCAGCCAGAGTTAGGTCTGTGATGTAATGTAGCTATCTGAAACAGCTGGCCGATTTTTTGTCACCATTTTCAGCTGAGTTTCTTAGACTGCAGTTTTAGCCTTGATACTGTTCTGTGTTCACCATTTTCAGCTGAGTTTCTTAGACTGCAGTTTTAGTCTTGATACTGTTCTGTGTTCACAAATGACCTTTACAATTCAGGCAGACTCCTGGATGTATTGATGCAAACGACATTCAGTTCTGCCACACCACAGGACTATTATTAGTCATTGCAACATACGGAGGTAGGAAAGTGTATCCGTACTGTATCATGTAGTTTAAAGGCAATATAGGACAATCTGTTGCTGGAAGGTTGAATGATCTGCTTTTGTTTGCTGAGCAAAGTACATAGCTGAAATTATAGCCAGGTTTGGAGTTTCTTTTATCTGTTCTTTTTGCCTACAACGCTTTTCAACAGATTGTGAATTTCCAAAGTCGTTTTGGCTTTTGTTTCCCGTGCAGCTTCTTTGTGTTAGAGAAAGATGATGAAATTTACGTTATTGTTAGTTTCTCTGAAAAAAACCTGAATGAGTCCCGCAACTGTTTCCACATGAAAGTGAACTGAAGTTGACAAGTAGTTTATCCAGAGGAGCACGCAGCATCTTAGCAGTGCAGAGAAGAGTGGCTGGGAAGGACAGTTTATAGTCCCTGAAATCAGAATAGTGCACTGGGAAAGGACAAGAGAAGGGAAAGGAAAAGGTGGGGAATGAAGTGCAGGTGAAGCAAAGAAATGAGGAGTAATGAGAAAAACTACAAAATGGCAGCAATACTCAGGGGTATGTGGAAGTTACATAGGATCTTGGGAGGAAATAATCCATTCTCTGTGAAATGAAGAACATAGGGAAACATGTGTGGCTTATTAACATAGCTAAAATAGGTGTGTTTTGGGGGCTGACCATCTCCCCTCAAACTTAGCCGTAAAATGGAATTGGGAAAGCTAAATTTAACCTGATAACATATGTCAAATTGAATTCACTCTTTAAAAGATGAATTAATTCCAGTTTTTTGTCTTCTCTATATCCCTATATTCAGTTGTCATGCTGGGAGTAGATCCTTGCCCTTTTTTCTTAGCCACAACTCCTGTTGAAGTCATTTAAAGGACTGCCAGAGCCTGGAGTTTGTTGATGAACAATGTTGATGCTTTGCTTTCCTCACACATCCCTCTGGGAAGGTGCAGCCTTCCTTCTCTGGCTGGAGGGGCACCAGAGGGTAAAGATGTGGGACTTGATCTCTCTTGAGCACTGAGCTTCAGTTGCAGTGTATTGGTTGGGTCTTCAGTAGTGGTGAAAGTATTGGTGCTCAAGACTCACCGGAGTGGAACAAATGCATTTTGCTTCTTAGGGGAAAGGTGAGAGAAAACTGGGTTTTGGTCCTGCTCTAATGAGTGCTGTTGGGTCAGTTTGCTCATCGGCAGGGGAGGGATAAACTGATTCCTTTCCCATCTGCCATTTGCCTCTCCACCCTCACAGTCTGCTGTTTGCCAGGGAATTGTTTGAGGAAATGGGGAGCAGAAGACCTCCCAGGCAATGCCATTTGCAGTCTCCAGGCTGGTGTGCAGGACCACGCTCCCTCCTTTCCCAGTGGTGCTGGACAGAGGCTGCAGAGGGAGCTGCTTGATCCACTGCATGTGTGGGCCCCTGGAGATGCCAGAGCCTGAACCTGCCCATCTCCCCATGGACAGGGCGTCTGGGAGCCCCACTGGGGCCCTGCCCAGGTGAGGGGACCTGGCTTCACGCCAGGCTGCTCAGACCCCACACCCGTGTCAGGGAGGTGCCACTGCAGAGGTGTCTGGGCAGAACTGTGTGGCAGTGAGTGCTGGGGACCTGTCCCCAGCCCTGCTCAGCAGGTTCTGCCCGGTGCCGGAAGGAGAAGGATGAGGTTTGGCTTCACCTGGCTCACAGCTCTCCCCTGTAGAACAGGAAATGCTGCCACCCCGAGCACAGCCCAGGCAGGTGACCATGGCTTTGCAGGTGAGGCAGTGAAGCTGTTGCCATGCAGAGTGGTTTCCTGGCTGGGTTACCTGCTGAGAGCCAGCCCATCCTCACCACAGCTGGAGGACCACAGCTGAGGTGGGCTGTGTTGCAGTCAGCCCCTGCCAGGCTTCCAGAGCCCGGGCAGCTTCTATAGCTTCACCTTCTTTGCAATTTTCTCAGGTAAGAAAGCGTTTATTTTGTTGTGGCCACAGCACTGAAGTTCTTGCCTGGGCTGTAGATCCCTGTGGTACCTCCCCTGAGGTGTGTAATCCTCCCTCCTTGATCCTGCAGTGCTGCTGTGTCAGAGCCCCGGGGGCCACACGTTCCGGTGCTGTGAATGCACCAGCACAGCAGGCACCAGTTGTGCATCCACACACGCTTGTGTAGTGCTCCGGAGCTGGAAAATGCAGCCTGGTGTTCTGCAGCACTCATAAACCACCTTGGAATAAAGGGAACTGTGTAGTTAAGGTGCTGTTGCACCACAAAGGTAATTACCTGCTGTTTGATAAATTAGAATGTATATGAGAGCGAAGAGAGCAGCGGAGAAGTGTGAATGGATGGTGTAGCTGGGTATTTACTGCACGTGGGTTTGACAGCACTGCTTGTTTACACCAGCAGTAAACTGTATTTCAGATTTCCAGATGAATTTAAGCAGATGCCACTGGTATTTTTCTGATCCTGACACCCCAGAAATTTCAGCAACAGAGGAGAAACTGTTTTTTAGATCCATGTGTTCAAGTCTACACCTCTCCTTTGGGTTTATTTTGATATTTATGGGGTAAGGTTCCACTTGAGTAACTACACATCTGTGATGTCTACCTGTAAGTTCTTTTATTTACATCTCACTAGCAGTATTTCCAAAGGGAAAAGAAAAAAAGGCTTATTAGATACCTGCCTGTTCTGTCTTACTTCCCACTTAGGTTTCTTTTTTAAGCCACCACTGAATTCCAGGCATATTTGAGATGTACACAGTGGTCTGCAAGATACTCATCCTTGTAAAGCTTGGTGAAAATAGGGAGATTTCATTTTTATCTTCTACCCCAGATGGCAGGAGGGTGCAGTGTGTGGGCAGCCCTTACTAGACACTGGGGAATCTGAGCAAGAGACCTACTGAAGGTGGAGGAAAAACTCCCATCAGAGCTTTCAACATTGCTGGACATGGAAGGCTCCAGATTCATGATGCAGCTCAGGAGGAAAGTGGCTTTGCCAGCTCCACGGCTCTCAGAACAATGTGTTTTATTACTGCAGATGGCACTGAGCTTGGTAATTGCTTGCCCAGGATGTGTGTGGTCTTTTCTCTAGCTCATGCTGATTTGTTGGAAGTAGAGTTAGACGACCAGCTGTGCTTGGTGCCTCTTCCCACTTGTTCCCAACTGTCTGAAGCCTTTGGGAAGAGAGCTCAGGCGGCAGCCTAGGCGTGTTGGGCAAGGTGTGTGTCTGTAGTGATGCAAATCAAGCATCCCTGGATGTGGATTGTAGCTCTTGCTAAATACCTCTGCAGCACGGCAGTCAAAAGGCACAGCACAGCCCTGGAATTGGTGTTTGCTCCTTAGAAATAGCATAAACTGAAAACCCTTGCTGGGAAAGGGGCAGCAGGAAAAACTTGTTAGGAGATAAAATGTCAAGAGCACATTAGGTCAGACATCGCTGCAGTCGTGGTTGTGCCATTACCTGTTTTCCTTCCTGCAGAACAAGGGAGTAGGCAGGCAGGAGAGTAAATCAGTTCCCAGTGGGATAAACGTGGGATGAAAAAAGTTCCAGATTTGCTGCAGATTACCAGGGCTACTCCTGGGAGAAGTGGCTCATGATTTGGGTCCCTGTGTAAGCCTGTGGGATGACGTCAGATGCATTAGCAAAATTCTCAGTCAAATTCAGTAAAGCATTTAAGCTTGTACTTTGCTGAATGGCGATTGATTTAAGCACAGTGCTTAGTGCAGAACAGGTGTGAGGGGTCAGAAACTGTTAAATTGGTTACAGTGAATCTTAAAATACTGAATTTCTGCCATTTCAGCAGGCACACAGATGCTACAACAGTTAGGACATAGTAAAGCTAGTGCAGCCCTCCAAATAACCACATACTGATTCCTTATCATGGGTTGGATTGTTACTCTCATGCCATATTTAGACAAGTTCTCTCATAAAACCACCAACACATTGTTCTTCTGGGACAGACCCTGACTCAGATGGTGTTGGGACTTGTTTTAGCAGCTTTCTGCTGGAGGAATTTTGTGGTCAGATTCTGCTCTACTGGTCCCAAGAAACCTTTGGAGATTTTTGGTTTTCTCAGCTCTGCAGGGCAGGAGAGGTAAAGACGATGCTCTGCTTGTTTTCTGTCTGTTCCTCAGTTGCTGTCTAGTGCTGTTGAAGAAGTAGATGCAAAGTCCAGGCAGCTCTCAAGCAAGAGCTGGACCTCATGCACAGCTCTGTAGTTGCATTAAAGCTTGCAGGATAATTATTAGTGCTATGCCTATACAAACCTGGAAGAGTCATTAGGGACATCACCACTTAGATGGCTCAGTGTGGGCACAGGCCAGTGCCACCATCAAATGAGAGCTGTGTGTGTGGCTGGGCTCTTGGCTGGGGCTGTCCCCAGCTCTGTGCCAACCCTGAAGTGAAGGTGAGCTTGCTTGCAGAGCATCACCATGGCTAGGAGGGTCTGGCACATCTGAGATGCTGTGCTGCTTAGCAGTGTGGAGTGCAGAATGTGATTACTGTGCTCAAATTGTCTGAAATCCGCAGAAAACTCTTGTTTTCAGTTAAAACACTTATCATTTATTTTGCCAGTGCCTTATCTTAATTTAATTCTAGGCGATATTAAATATTTGTCATACTTTGGCTGTTTATATACTTGCAGTTTATTGGATTGCAGAGCGGGTAATTAAATAGGCTGTGAGCTTGGTCTTTGGCTATTGTAAAACTTTGCAGTTCCTGGTCCATAGCCTGACATTTCAATTATTGTGGGCAGCACCTCTTGGGCCAGAGATGTTATGAACTAAGGGTGGAGAAGACTTATCAGATCATGCAGCTCCAAGCCCTGCTAAAGCCCATTGTTTCAAAAGGTATAATTTATAGCCTTGCTTTGCGTAGTCTAGACACTCTCCCCGAAGCACTTTGCCTCTTGCACAATTTGTAATTCCTTCTGCTGAATGGTGAGCCACTTGTTCTCCATTTACCTAAGTGGAAAGTGGTCGGCAAGTAATTTCCCTATGCAATTTTTTGTTACCTGGAGAAATATTTGAATTGTTTTTAGCTTATTTAGCAGTAGCAGCCCAGCCATCACAACTCTGCTACTAGCAGTGTATGTGTACAAACCCCAGAGCTACTGCTAGTGCCATAGTCCAGGGTGGTACAAGGTAAACATCCTATTTCTATTTCATTATGTAAACTTGATCAGTATGTTTAGACCAATCAATACAGTATGATCAATAAAGCTGTTGCTTGGGTGGTGTCGATGTGAGTCCAGCTAGTAGCTACAGCAGCGCCAGGGTTTCACCCACAAAGTGATCTCTAGAAAGCACATATTTTAGTGTGTCTTTGAGAATAAAGACTAAAACAGTAGAGTTCCGTTAAAACAGCAGAAAAGGGGACTTTCCCAGGTGGTGAGCAGCTTTTCTCCATTTGTCGCCCAGGAGGGGTGACATTTGTGACTCCACAAGGGGAGACATCCTGTGACTCCATTTGTCACAGGAGGGTGGGTGGGATTTGATGGATGGCCCCTCAAAGGTCTTCCCTTCCTGGAAACAGAACAGGGTGAGGTCCAAGGGAAGGTGCCACCTCACTGCCCAGCTCTTTTAGAGCGTGGTGCAGGCATGGCAGGACAATTAGAATTGTCTCCTCATCTTGGATGCTGCTTCTGTGGGTCAGAATTGGGCCACCCTTCTTGAAGGACATGCTCCAAGGTCCAGCAATAGGGTCCAGCTGCCTCTTCATGAGGATGGGAGAGGGGAGACGCAAGAGATGGGAGGTTCCTGGGGAGTTCTCCTGTGTCGTTACCTTGTAGGGGCTGACAGAAATACACAGGGCATCCTAGCCTGGCACTTGCTTAGGAAGAAGTTATTTGTGGGTACAGGATATTCGGGTTGCTTCAACTGAGTTTTTCTCTGAAATGTGTGGGCTTCATTCTTAAAACAGGACATAAAGTGCAGTCACTGAGTGTTTGATGTTAACCTTTTGAAATTGTTGTTTGAAAAGGTGCTTTTAGTGATAATATTTGGTATTGTTTGTCTGTGATTCAGGCTGATAAAGTCAGACATTTCCTAGAATTTAAACACCTGAGTCAAAGTGTCATGCAAATATTTATTCAGCTTGGGCTAAGTGATGCTGTGTTTGTAGTTGTCATAGTTCAAAACCTGTCTGTCTACTTCACAGTAAACTTGGGAGCTTGGACTTTTAGTAGTGTCAGGTATATAGTGACCCTCATGGATGTCTCCCCATACCTAAATGTTAATATTTGATGAAGAAGTGTAATGAAATCTAGATTTAGTTGTGTTTTTCCTGGCCAGAAGGGGGGATTTTTTTAATGATGGTGCTGCGGTGTTTGTCTTTGGGGACTGGCAATGCGATGTGCAGATCTTGAAAGAGCCCCATTGACTTTGGTAGGACTTTGGGCTGATGCCACAATGCATTTGTGCAATACCCTGGCAAACAGGGCTGATGGTCCAGCAGTGGCCTTTTGTGATTTCATGTGCTAAATTAGGGTGACATTCACACAAGGGCAGGGTGCTTTCAGACTTTCTAAAATGAAGAGTCTTCAAATCTAGCTTTGTCTGTAGATCCTCTGCAGACCACCTTCTGGTCCCTTTTGGGGTGGGATTTAGATCCACACTTGATGATTTAGGATTAGCATTTATGAACTGGATCTGATCCTGTACAAGCAGGGAGCAGAGTGACCCTGTCCCTGCAAGTCTATCAACTCGCTGTGTGTTTTCAGCCAGGTGAAGAATCTTGGGGGAAAAAAATTCAATAACCTTTTTGGCAAGGGAAAAGAAGTACTTATTTTGGATATTGTCGTTGCCTGATGCACTTCTGCAGGAGAAAGAGTCCTTGTATCCAGAGCAGCTGCAGCACCGTGGCGTGCACAGGCTCAGTTCAGTCTCTTGGAGCAGGGATAAAAGAGGGTGGTTTGGCTCCCAATTGCCTGTCTGGCACAGAGGAGGACAGTAATAGGGAGGAAAGGCTGTTTTCCAGGCACACGCCTTGAAGACCTACTCATAGAAAAAGCTATTTGTTAATAATTGTCTTGTTGAAACTGTCTCACAGGTTGCCTTGTAAAGAGCAGTGTCTGCTCTAGCATTTGAATTTGATTTCTAGCATTTGAATTTGATCCTGAGAACCCTCTGAGCTGGAGAGGATGGCAGTGGGAGTTTGCAGATTCTCTTAAGTTTGTAGCAGCCACTGATGTCTGTTAGGTGCAGTGTGTGCTTTCAATCGATGAGGTACACGGGGCTCACTGACTCCTGTAGGACACCATTCTCCCTTTCCTGGGGAATTTGTTCAGTTACCAAGGCACATGATGCTAAGTTGGCGTTGCCCTGAGGTGCAGAAGGCTTCAATCCTGTGGAAGAATTTTACTGCTTTAAGCATCCCAACATATGGCCACAACCCACAAGTTTTTCCCCACCTCCACATTGCAGGGGAGCCGCCCCATGCTTTCCTGGGAGCCCCTCAGAGGGGCAGTGATTTGCCTTTGTTGGTAGGGGTGTGAGTGTGTGCATGAGGGTCATTTCAGAGCCCAGAGTGTCACAGGCAACATGCAGACTCTGGTTGGCACCGGAGAGGACCAGGTGCCTGGCTGGTGGCATCCTGGTGAGATAAAGGGACTTGGCTGTTAGAGGGAAATAGACCGCTACTCCTCAATACAGCTCTGTGCTCACTGATGTTGGTTCTACAAGAAGGCACCCACCCATCTGATTTCCAGCTGGTGCTTTGCTTGGAAACAAACTCTTATCCCAAGGAGTGATTTGGGGGAGCCCTGTCCAGCCAGTTAACCTAAATACTGCAAAGACACTTTGGGAAGAAATTTCTGGGCATGCTCTGGCCAGCCTTCACATGTGGCTGGTACAAGTAGCTGTGGAAGGGAGAAGCTGCTCCATGAGCAGCCAGCCAGATGCAACCTGTGTTCCATTCAATGCTCCCCTCAGGTCTGATGAGTGTGGGCTGGGAAGGAAGGAGCATTCAGGTGTTGTTTTAGGCACAGAAAATACTGGATGATTTGGGAACAATTAGGTGCAGCCATCCAGAAGTTCGGTTGGACTGCTGCTGATGCTGCCAGGGGCTGTAGTTTTTGCAAGGAGGTGGTTTCACTTTGCCTGATGTGCTGTTGCAGGGGGTCAGCTCCTCCCACACCTCAGCAGCAGAGGATTTAGGCAGGTGGAAGGTGATGTGGGTGTCACATAAGCAGAACATCAAGCAAAAGGAAATTTTCTTTTAAGATGCCAAATACCTTTTCCTAATTCAGCAAGAGGGCACACATGCTGTGCATGTTGCATGTGACGAGTTTGCTGTTATTGTCTCCACTGCTAGCCTTCCTTCCTCCCTAGCAGACTGCTCCCATTCTTCTTGCAACCAGAGATGACAGACTCGTCCCTGCCTCGGAAGGAAGCTAATGAGGTGACGCAGCAGGAGCCAGCTGCCTTGCTACCTGCATGGTGACAGTGCAAGGAGGAAGGAAGGCCACAGCCAGCGCTTCTTCAGCCACGGGCGAGGCTGCATGACCTGAGAGTGGTGCACGCTGCAAAAACCGGCGCTGTGCCTCCCACCCTGGCTCCGCAGACCACCCTCTGCCAGTGAGACCTCTAGGCAGAAGCCATCTGCTGCTGTTATCTGGGGACGTTCTGAGCTGCATGGGGTTGGTTTTTGATGCATAGCCGAGAGCTAGCTGGAGTTAGGACTGCAGAGACTTTGTGTGTGATCAGTCATTTGCGAGGGCAGAGCAGCTCCCGAACGTGAATTGATGCCGATGCTCTGCGATGGGAAAGAACAGGAAGCTGGGAAGGGCACGAGGCGTGGCTGAGGGAGTTTGGAGTTGGGAAATTTCAGCTTTGCTCCTTCACTTTATCAGGTGTTTGGTGCTTCAGTCTGCAAACTTTCCTCCTCTGGAAGGGCACCTGTGAAGGAGCTGGGGCAGGGAGGAAGGATTGCTCACAGTTCTCAGGTGTGACTATGTTTTCCTTTTCCATCTCTCATTTGCTCTGCATCAGGTATGCCCAGGGCTATGCAGGGATGGTGGGGAATAATACTCTTGTAGCCTCTAGCTGTCTCAAGAGAGAGCTGGTGTCCTCAAAAGACTTGGCTGATCATGCAGTGGTGGATTATGTTGGCCAAGGCTCTGCCTGATGTGACTTCTGCTTGCTTATGGGCTCCTGGACTTCAGTGGTACTTTCTACTCTGAAAGATGTTGGCTGTAATTCTGCAAAGACCCTACCCCTGCCTTCAGGTGTGGTCTTGTGGGTTTTATCTACCCCAAGGGCTACTTATTTCCCAGAATCTCTCATGATGCATTCCCACACAGCCTGAGCAACATGCCTAGCAGGGAGAGTGGGAATTGGTGCACTTGTTCCAGCCTAACTGGTGTAGGGAGGGAAGGCTGGGCAGGGAATGGCATCAGAGAGCCTGCTTTTTAAACAGCGAGCTGGCTGCTTGTACCAGCTACTGTGAGCCATGGTCATCCCCTTGAGGGTTACGCCAGCCCGGGGAGGGGGTTATGAGCAGAGCAGTGGAGTGTGCCTGAGGCATGGGTAAGGAACAGAAGCAACATGCCAGTGGCATGATGGAGGAAGTGAATTTGACACTCAAATTACACTTTTAAACTTCTGATTTTGCTTGTTTTTAAGTGCTGTTACAAGTGCATGTGCTATGAACTGAGCAGGACGGGGTGTCCATGGGCGTTGTTAGATTTCTCCATCAATAGCGAAGGCCACTGAAGTGCCTGGACTCCTGTGCCATACATGTTGCTGGCTGATATAAAATGGATGTTTCCTCCTAAGGCTGCATTGCATCCCTCCTGCTGAACTTTTATTTGGAGTTCCTCAAACTATGACGTCTGAAGCCTCTGTGGCAAAGCTCCTGCTTGGTACATATTTCGTGCAGCAGGATGTGAAGACTTTTAGTTCTTCCTGTAATTCTTCCTGTAATCATCTCTCTGTGAACTCCCTTCTCTCAGCTTCTGTCGCACACCAAAATATTCCTTTCTGCACAGAAGTCACCCCAAAAGTGAATCAGATCCTGCTGAGCAGGACAGTCTTCCCACCACCTATTTATAGTGCATGCAATTACCCTCCATGCATCTCGGAATTCTAATTGCCTTTTTATTGCTGTTTAGTAGTGTGTTAAAGGTTTTTGAATGCTCATGCCTTGTGTTCTCATTAGATCTATTTATTCCTTCTTTGGCTCCCTTCCTCAACCTCATCAAATTTAGCATCTTCATGCCTCCAGGGCCTTGGGCAGCTCTGCCACTTCTGACTTCTCCCATGTCCTCGCTCGTGTTGCTGCTCCAGATGCTTTGTGTTCCTCAGTCTCGGTCTGATGTGCTCTTGGGACCTGTCTCTTGGAAGGGGCACTTTGTCTGCTGTGACACCCTGCCCGTGATCCCTTTGCTGGGCAGGGTGGCTCAGGGAAGGTGCCCCAGTGTCTCTAAGGCAGCTGCCTTGCATCAGACAGGGCTGTTTAGTGTGGTGAGGCTGCCCAGGCAGTTAGGGGCAAGTACGTGATTTCCGAATCGGGAGCAATGGTCAAAAGTCTGGGGAGCAGCTGGTAATAGGGACTGGGAGTTGGTAAGCCAGGTGGGAGGCAGGTGCTGTGGCCTGGGGTCCCCTGCATGGATTTGTTTTGCCAGGGTGGCCCCAGAGCTGCTGTGTCACCAGTGGTCCCCTTGTGACAAGGCCCTTCTCTAAAGCCACAGTCTCTCGGGCTGGGGGCACATACAACTGGTATCACTGGGATTGCTTTTTTCAGCACTTTGTGTGTATCCTGTACCAGTTTTCACCTGATGGGCTTGTGCAGTGCCTGGCACCCTGCTGGGTCACTGGGAACAAGCAGTAGCCTGTGTTTGTCTCATATAGTTTCTTGAGTGCAAAGTCCTTTACAATGTTGTTTGCTTTATGTTTTAGCCTTGTTGTGTAGCATTTCCATAGCTCAGATTAATTTAATTATCCCCTGAGGTGCTTGCTTGCTCACAGTTGTCCAGGACTTTATTGCCCTCCTCTTGTGTATTGAGGAGCCCACACAAATCTGAATCATCAGTAAATGTAATCACGGTGTTTGATGTTTGTTCTTCCAAGTCCATGATACATACAATGAATGAAACTGGTCTTAATACCCATCCGTGCCTCCCCTTTCAGCACTTATGTTCCAACATGCTTATTTGCTGTGTACAGCCCTGCCACTCAGTCCTACCAGCATTCATATTGACCAGAGGAATTAATGTTTTATGTAAAATTGTATCAAAAGCCTTCTCACCCTATAGATAATTTATGGCCAGAGCTTGCCATCAGCAACTTTAGCACGTCTGCTAAGCACGGTGTCTGCACAGGGAGGGCTGAGCTCAGTAGCCTGCAGTGCTCTGTGGGTTGGGGCTGAGGACGGGTGAGTGCTGCACGCTGCCAGCCAGCAGCCAGCATCCCTGCCCGCGGCTGGTCTCTGCCTCTGACATGGTGGCACTTGTGACACATGGGCTGTACAGCGTTGCTCTAGGCTGGCACCCTCGTCTGTGGGCTCTGCCTGAGTGTGAGGGCTCATTAGTCAACAGGAAAATTACTGAACTGAAACGGCCTGGAGCTCTTTGGTCTCAGCGGGAGTTTGCTGTTTCAGGTTCCTTGTGAGAGGTGAAAGCAAAGGCAGAGCTTGGCAGTTTGGGCACTGACTGGGGGCTTGAGTTTGGTCCAGGTTACAGGCTCAGCTCTGCTCGCTTCTTCACAAACTCACACAATTATCCAGACCTTTCTCAAGCTGTCGTCAATAAGAAGGTGATGAAAATATTACTCCTTCCTCCGTAGAGCGGTGAAAGACAGTGAGAGCTTGTGAGATGCTGAGTTAAGTGCTTAGTGCAGGATGCAGGTCTGGGGGAGCGCTGGGGCTGGACCCGGTGAGAGTGGCTGTGCTGCAGCTCAGACACACACAGACACTGAGCACCAGGGGCTGCCCCTTCCATGACTTTCTGCGTCCTCCCAGCAGCTTCTCCAGCTGTTCCCTCTTAAAATAAGACAGTTAATAGTCTTGTATAATTCATGCTTACAAGTTGTACACATTTGATGATAGAAGGAGCCGATGTTTAATTTACACACATGGGGCTTCATATAGATCTTAACAGCTCTGTGCACAACAGCCGTGCACCCTTTCCTGCTGTTTACGTTTGGGCAGGTGGACAGCAGGCTGCCTGCTGTTTCCATAGGCAAGGCAGTGCCTGGCTTTTCTACTGCTTGCTCCTCTGACATTTCCTGAGCTTGTCACAGGTGCTGCCCTCCTTCAGGAGGGAGAATTGCACTGTAATGCAGAAGCAAGACAGGAAAATCTTCATCCTTACTGCTTTCAAAACCCAACTGCCGTATGAAAGGAAGGCAGTCTGGAGTCCTGAGCCTAGTTTTGCATTGCTGGGAGTCTGTGGAGCGAGGCTCTGCTCCAGATGGGCTCTCTCGGGATGCATATGGATGTGCTCTGGCTGCCCTTGCTTGGGGCACTCTCGGTGCAAAACGCGGCCTTCAGATGTTTGTGCTCTGGTGATGGCTCAGGCTTCAGGGACAGCCAAACTGTGACTAACGGGAGATGGGCATTTTAACCAGTGTACCAGCTCAGCTGCCCTCTGTTAAAGCCCACACAGGAGAAGAGTAAGACCTCTGATTCTTTCCTCTCAGCCAAAGGTGCAAGAGCCAGTGGCCAGCCAGAAGCAGCTGCCTTGCTGCTTGGCTGCAGTGGGTTTGGGAGGGAGTTACAGTGCTCCAGTAGTGTGGCAAATCATCCCCATTTATCTGGTGGTGTTATGCCTCGATGATGTCAGAGGGTCTCTTTACATTGCATATATATTCAGACTAAGCAAATCACAGTAGTTTTCCTATTAAAATTTAATGATGAAAGATGACACTTATAAGTGATTTCTTTTTTTCTTCAGCCAGTTGTTTCATTTGTTGTATAACCCTCATGCTAATGGTAATAATCTTTCCTTGCTGTGACTCAGGAGAACAGATGTGCCTTTTGAATTTGTTTTTTTTACCTAGACAGAATCTTTGTGGTAGTTTGTTGGTTTTTTTTTTACAGCTCTGATTACTTACTTTGCAATGCTGTGACCTATATTCAAGGTGAAACTTGTGATAAATACTTGCTTTGGGGAGAGAGGAACAACTACGTTTTTGAGAAGATTAAGGCCTGTCAGGCAGCAATCCTCATTTCAATTAGACATCAAAATGCAAATCATCCAGACTTCAAAGTATGTCAAGGTGAGAGTAGAAAGGACTTTAATACATTCTGAGATTAAGTTGAAATCCTTAGGCACTTCAATTGTTCTTGGTCAGTTATGGTGTCTAGGAATGGCGTGGGGCTAAGTCACAGTTGTGCAAGGAAGCCCTTCAAAGATATTTTTAGTCCCAGGACTTCAGGGGCTGGAGGAGGGATTTGCTCACCTGTATGCTTGGGAGACTTTGCTGTATTTGAAAGGGAGCATGACAGAGCCTGGGCAGTGGGAAGACTGAAGTATTTTTTTAATTTGTGCTTGAAGAGATTAGCTATGGCTTTATGAAATGTGAATGAAATTCCTACTCTTCATTCTCTTTTACTTGTCTCTCCTTCTGACTTCTCAAGCAAACATTACTGAAAAAAACTGGGGGTGAGAACCAGCAAAAAACCAACTTGTCCCTGTTGAAACCATGGGTACAAGGTCGTAGCTGTTTATGTAACAAATCTCACAGGATTCAAAAAATGTCCTTGGTGTCGTCTTGTGTAATTTTTCAGAGATGTTTGTGGAGTCACAGCACTACTTTGCACCAAAAATTGTACATTGTAATTGTACATTGTGCACCTCTTTGTACCCAGTTTGGATGATCACACTTTGTAAATATGACACAGAAGCTTAATGAAAAAATAGCAAAAATGCAAATTATACATTTATCTTGTTTAAAAAACCATTTAATTATGTTAGCATGTAGACTCTGCACTAGAAAAACTTCTGTAGACACAAAAACTCTCTACATGTCTGTGTTCTTGAGAGCTGGACCTTGTGTGAAGAGCATTTGCAGCCACCTCACATCACCTTTTCCCAAGGGAGCCAAGCAGCCGGTGAGTTCCCCATGGCTGGCAGATCTCCCTGGGCCCCATGGGGCCGGGGCTCCTTTTGCAGGGCAGATCTGGTCATTGCTCTTGGGAGTTGCAGGGCCTTGGTAACTCAGCAGAGGTGGGAAGGGCTACAAAGAGGGAGGCAGAGGCAAAGAAACCTCCTGCATCATGCGGGCTGCTGCTGAATCACTGTTTATGCTGTTTCCATACCTGCTGACTTGATGCGTGGAAATAGGGTACCTCTATTTTTAGTTCCTACCTTGTGCATTCATGCACATGCACGCTGAAATTATACTTTTTGTGATGAGAGCAGTTTCTTGCCTACACAGGGAAAGTATTTCAGAGTTGTGGCACAGTAATGATTCCCGATTTCTTCCCTTCCTAAAATCATCTGCACGAGAAGAGAGTGGGGAAGAGCTGCTTGCTCTGTGTAGTTAGTACAGGATGCCCCGAGTGCCTTGGAGCTGCCGCTCCAATCGATGCCATCCAGACATGGTCCTGCCCCATTGCCTTTCTGGCAGCAGAATCGCAGCTGCCAAATTTTATTCCACACCCTACTGGCTTCGTTTACCCTCTCCTTTAGAGCTTATTTGATACCTAAATAGGATTTATCAACTGTTGCAGCAGGACCACAGTGTTTTGGTTTGTTGCTGTCAGTTTTTAATCTGTGATTTATTTTGCCCACGTTGATGCTAGTGGAGCAATATTGAGCTCCATCAGCAGTGGAAAAGGTCCCAAGATGAAACCAGCACATTTGTGTTGGCAGGAGTTGTGTGTTGGCTGTTACCTGCTGCTGCATTAATTGTGCTGAGAAAACAGGCACCACTTTTGAGGTAATTTAGATATAAATTACCTGTATGAGCTGGGATGTTGAGGTGAGGCAAAGCAGTGACTCGTTGGTAGCAAAAAGTGACTATTTTCATTGGGGACAAAATCTGGTTTATTTTTTTTAATGCTGCAGGAAGCCAGTGGTTGCTGGTGGAACATTCCAGTGAAAACAAGGCTTTCTCATTCTAGTGCATCAGGATTGACAATGGCATTTTGGGAAGAGAAGAAATAAAAAGTGCTCTGCTTTTAAATGGCTCTGTCATTCATGCGGCAGCAGCTTTGTGACACCATCTGTCCTCAGCTGCTGCGACTTCAGAAGCCGAGATTCCCCAGAGCTGATGAGATTATTTGACTCAGTGATATTCTTTAGAAGAGGCATTATTCCCTCCCTGGTATCCTCCTGGTGCACAAGGTGCTGGTCCCTGCCACCAGAAAGCCTGGGAGTGGGTGCTGCTGCTGCTCAAATGAGTAAAGTTGTGCATACAGTGACAGCAAACTGGTCCGAGTGCTGTGTTCCATGTGAGGAAGTGTGACAAAAGGCTCATCAGGATTCTGCCTTAAAACCCTGTGTCCAAAACCTTAATGCTGTACTTGGCATCCATGAGGTTTTTGCAATTGCCCTCTTTGATTTGCTCTCAGGAGAAGGTGGCAGGGGAATAGCTGCTGCTTTTGAATACTGGGTGGAAATTGTGCCTTTAACCTGAAGGTCTCTGTAGCTTTGGTTTCTGGAAAGTCTGAATGCTAAACTGTCGTCTCCCAGCAGGTCTCATGTCTTAAACCACTTGCAGCAGACCCTGTGGCAGCCTTGCTTTCCTTTGCTAGCTTATTCAGAGTCTCAATATCCAGAAATTAGCGTTGCCTCCAAATTCAGCTCCATTTCTTAAATAACCGTTTACTGTGCTGTGAGAGTTTGGTCTGGCCAGCGAGAATGACTTAGTGATTCTGGTACTCACTCCGGCCCAGTGACGCCTGATGTCTTTTGGGTCCTTTGCTGCCCTTCGTCATTACGGAGCCAGGAGAGTGTGGTGTCCTTGTGAAACCCTTGCTGGTCCAGTTTCTGTCCTTGTTTCAGGGATATCAGGAATGAAGCAGTCGCTTGCATTGCTGCAGAGTAATTTTCTGGCTCTGGAGCCACGCGCAGAGCTGCAGCACGTTCACTCCTCGCTGCACACACAGCCCCGGCTTTCTCTGGTGTGAAAAGCCTGCTGAATTGTTTTAAAATGTCACAGCAGGAAAGAGCTTTATTTCTCGTACTCCATCATTTATGTCAGCCCAACTTGTGAGCTGTTTGCCAGAAGCACGTGCGTGGGTGTAAATGCATTGGCTTTACGTGGACCTGTTTTCTGCGTGTTTGTGGCTGCCCTGTTGAGAAGCATCACCAGCCAGTGCTGGAAAACTCCTGTAGCAAAAGAGGGAAGAAAGGGAAGAGGAGAGCCGAAGAGAGGTGGGAGGAAGGTGCTCATCTTGAAGCAGAAACACCATTTGCTTCTGCTTCACCTCCCTCCAAAGAGACAAGGAGGGCCTTTGGACTGTGCAAGGACACTTCCCCCAGTAGGTGGGAATAAGATACAGCAAGAGCTACCCAAGAGTAGCTGTTTAAAAACAGATCCATGGTACCTCTTGGTTTTGGGGGGAGAAATGCTGAAGGTTTGGGCGCTTAATGTCCTTTTTTCTGGACCTCAAACTGAACTGCAAATATCTTCTTCCCAAAGATGTTAAAGCTAAGCCTCACGAGGCTGAAGTGGTGTGCAAGGAGCCCCAGCTCTCCCCGAGGCTTCAATTTTCAGGATTATTCAGAGATTTGCAAATCGGAAAGGTGCTGAAACCAGTTGCCTTGAGCTTCAGTGGAAAAGCATTTGATGGTATGTGGCATCTTGCAGATTAGTTCCCAGGCACCATCCCCTGTTGGTGGTACTTTTCCATCATCAATGCTGTCTGTGGCCAGAGCTCTCTGCTTGGCTTATAGCCACACTCTTTAAGGCACAGACAAACCAAGGCAAGGGGAAGAGAGGCTGAGCACAACCTGTGCAGAGAAGGTGCTCCCAAATCAGTTCAGGCTGCCGGCTCTTTCGTTGCTGTGCCCAGGGGCATGCCAGTGACTGTGCCAGGGATGCTCTGGTGCCCGGCACGGGGTATGTCTCGTCAGACACCTGAGCAGATGGCTTGGAGGTCAGCACCTCCTTACAGCAAAGCCATGTGCCTGCCTTGCCTCTCTGCTCTCTAATTGCTGCCTTGGTGCTTCCTATCTGCACCCAGTAAGCAGGCTGCTGGATAGTTAATTACTCCTCTGGTCTCAGTGCTGTATTATAGTCCATTCTGTCAATACTAATTGTTTTATAGAAATATGAAGTACCTCTTCACCTTTCCTCCAAGGAGTTTGAGCTGCAATGTGGGCTTTAATGATATCATTCTCCCTTCTGTCCACTGTGAGCAGGAAACTATCTCCCATTTTCAATGGGCACTTCGGGCTATCTGTTGGAGAGCCACGGGCACTCTGCTTTTGGGATCTGTTCCTGTGCCTTTCCAAAAAAGCTCTTTCCTTGCCCTGGTACCTTTGGTGCTATGTATTTATAAGTAATCAATTGCAACCCAAGATCAGAGCAATGATTATCATTTGTCCTGATGAATCCAGGCAATCCTTCCCTTCCTGGGTGGGGTTTATTCTTACTGCTTTTCAACTTTTGGTTTAATAAATAGGTGCAAAAGAATAAGTAACTTAAGCAAGGGTTTTAGGTGGGCATCTACTGAGAGTGCACACAGTAGTGTGGAAGGATAGAACATAAGGAAAATTCCCCCTTTCAGGCATGAAAATTGTCAGCTCTTGGCCTTCAGTTGTATTTCCACATACTGGCACTGAACCAGGTGGTCAAGGTGGGCAGCCACTGGTGATGACTCTTTGCAGGGAGATTTATAATTTTAAATGTGTTTTTATTATTGCCCTGGAGTAAACACCAGATAAACCCACATTCATTCATAATTAAAGTAAATTTAAATGTGCCCCAGGTGTGCTGAGCTTCAGGTGTGTTTGTAGTGACTAATGTTTTGGGGCTGTGCTCTGGTTGTCTTTGCCTCACTGGAGGTTTTGCTGTTAGCTTTTATCGTTAATGGCATTGCACAGAGCAGGATGAATTCCCAGGTGAGCACCTGTGATCTGTGCTATCTGTCATGCAGAGATGAAACAGGAGAGCAGGGAAGAGCTTGCTGCCTGGCTGTGGGAAAGGCCCTGCCACCGGGGTGCTCGAGACCTGATTCTGACTGCTTTGCGTACCTGCAGAAGCCTCAAAAATGACGTATGGGCGTGCCTGAGAGTGCTGGTGTGATGTTAACAGAGATGGGGAGGGTCTGTTGACAGAAGGATGGATGGCAGAGTCCTGTTCCCCAGTGGGGTGTGGAGGATGAGAAGTGTTTTAGCCCTTCACTACACAGCACCTTCTGCTTGGCACGTGCCTCTGTGTTGCTCTAGGCAGCTGCAGGTGCACGTCCTGGCGCTCAGATCGGGGCTTCATCTGCTGTCAGCTGGTTACACTGGGCAGGAGGAGGATGGCTGGATGCAAGGGTTGATGGTATTCCTCTGTCTTCCCAGGGGATTCACAGAGCAGACCATACTTAATTAGACTTGCTTTCATACTTAATTAGAGTCGCTTTCAGAAAACAGAAAACAGTTTTGCAACTTCTGGTGCTATCAACGCTTTTCAATGGCGAACATGGGAGGGCAAGCAGCATGGAGGTATTGCAGACCCACAGGGCCAGAAATACTCAGACTGAGAGGCGGGAGTGCTGAACCATGAGCTGAATGGTGCAGAATGACCGCTGGCTACTCCCACGGGCATGGCATAGTGCTGGACTGCTGGACATGCTCAGTGCATCCTTGTCAGGCTGAGGAATCCTTGTTGAAAGTCTGAAACTGCTGTACGCAGGTTGAGATTACGTGGCTGTCAGTGCAAGCTGTGAACTGGGAGGTGACACAGCTTTTTCTCTGGAGGAGAGTTTTTTTGCATATTGTGTGGGATTTGTGGGATTTATAAACAAAACTTACTCCAATATAGGCTGACTCTTTCCTGTATTCTATTAAAATATAGGGGGACAGGAGGCAAAAATTAGCCTTTTAGACTTAATCTCTCTCTTCTTCATCTGTGTTGATCTCTGAGGGTGTTTGTGACCAGAGATTTGTTGTTTGGCTTGGAGTTCCTGTACATGGACTTTCCATCTCAGCTGGGCACTCTCCGTGCTTTCTCTGCTGTTCTTCTCTGCAAACATTCAGCGAAGTTTGATGTGCTGCTGTTGTCATCTGCAGGAAGTTCTTTTCTGTGGCTTTAAAATGCAGCCCAATTTCAAACCTGCTCCATTGGTCTTAAGAAAGCCTGTGCTGGTGCCCTTGCTGCCGTATCACCCAGGCTTGTGGAAGCCTGCCTGTTAACTGGTCTCTGAAAACAGTTTCCTGGTTCTCAGCAGCAAATGTGATTATGGTTACACTGGGGAATGGAAGCATGAGAAGCCACATTGTTGCATTAAAGGTCAAGTTCAGTTGATTTTTAATCCTTCAACAGCAGCAGCCTCCTGTCTTTTACACCTGCAACTTCATGCATGTCTGCCAAGGCATGGGCAGGAGCTTAGAGATTGAGTACCAGGTGGGCCAGGCTTTGCTTCTGGAACTTTTCTGGGGAAAAGAGGCAGTGACATCTTGGCTCTTAGTTGTTTTTTTAAGAGAAGAGCCTAGTGCTGCTGTCTCTCAGTGGGACCCAACGCTGCTGCTTTGTGCCTGCTGTCAGTGGGAGCTGGGGGCCCCAGGGCTGTGTGCAGCTGGGTTCTGGGTGGGAGCCATGGCACCTTGCTGTGTGAGACAGCACCTGGAAATCCACAGCTCCAGCAGGAGTGGGGCCCGTTTCCAGGCTGTGCCTGCTCGGGGCCTGGGGCATGAGGATGTATGTTTTGGGAGGGTGTGGGATCCCATGTTCCAGAGTGAGTGAGCTCCCACACACGTACCCAGGGATACGCAGCAGCTCAGGATGTCACTGACGATGTTTGTCACCTTAATATTCATATCCTGTGTGTGCAAATCTTGGCGTGAGCTGCAGATTCTCCTGTTAGTATTTTGGGGCAATTTCCTTCAGTTCCTGATTAAAATGCATGTGTTTTTCCTCATTTAAAAATATCATCTGTATCAAAAAGCTAATGATCACAATACCTGGCTTCCTTTTCCCCAACAAAGATGACAGCAGTGATATAAATCATTATGTTGCTGATTGTAAAATTGCTACCTTCAGGCATGTCTTTATTTTAGGGTTGGATTTTTTGGCTGCCACAATTCACAAGAGAAAGACAGTTAGAAATTTTCTCCTTTTAATATGTAGTTTTCACAACTCTCAAGTCTCTTTATCGTGTCAAGCTGCTTTGGCTGCCAGGCTGGAAAAAGCAGAAGATTAAAGTGCCTTTTTTTTTTCCCCCAAGCATGCAGCTGTGCATATAAGTATATGGTGTCTCTCCTGACGTAAGATAAAGTCATAAAGATTTCCTGGTGGGCTTTTGCATTGCTCTGCTATTGTCGTCCTTGCTGCCGTAGACAGTGAATATCCTTTCCTTGGGACTTTTTTCCTTGTCTGACTTGAGCCTCAGTTACCTTCCTCTGGTTCCTGGTGTGGTTGTTGTGGGACCACAAACCTTCCTAGCACTGAGGTGCAGCAGCTCCAATATGTGCAGAGTCCTGCTGAGAATTAGGATTTTAGTTGCTAGTTTTTGAAGCGAAATCTTAAAAGGATTTTAATGCAGCATAATATGGAAACACCAAGGATTTTTTGTTTTGTTGCTGGGTTAGTTTTGTGGGGTTTGTTTTTGTTTTTTTTTTTTAATTTTGAGTGGTTTTTTTTCCTCCCACCTCTATGGGGAGATGTAAATGCCTGTCTAGAGAAGCCAGGAGCTGCAGAGACTATCCAAAATGCCACTACCATCTGACCACCTCCCAAACGGCCGAGCTCCGTGCTTGGTGAATGACGACAGCAAACCTTGTGAAGGATATGGCTTGTATTTAATTCTGCGTTACAATCTCTTTAATCTAGGATTATATCCAGTTGTTTTCTTCATGCGGGGTGTATGCTGTCAGATAAAAGCAATAGCATCTGGGAGGAGAAAAATTGCTTCAAACAGGGGCTGAAAACCTTGAGTATCTGCAGGTGCTTTTATCGGAGGCATAAACCTATCTCACAAAAACTGTCCAGGCAGGTGCAGGGGCTGACAGGACCCTCCAGCTCTGCTAGATTAAGACCCTGGGAAGGCAACTGGTTGCAAATGAAACAGTAATTGCTTTCCCCTCACTGAA
The DNA here is from genome assembly GCA_013398955.1 of Callaeas wilsoni. Taxonomy (NCBI): domain Eukaryota; kingdom Metazoa; phylum Chordata; class Aves; order Passeriformes; family Callaeidae; genus Callaeas; species Callaeas wilsoni. The sequence goes on along the minus strand of VWPU01016951.1, from coordinate 198,441 downwards.
TGAAATCTTCTCTGAGGCGATTACACAGATTAAAGCTTCCCACTGCAATGTACCAGAATAAATATAGCCTGTGCCTCTTGCGGGGGCTGCTGCAGAGCAGCATTGGCTGCAGGATGCCTCTTGTGAGATATGGCAGGGCAGCTGGAGTGAAGGGTAGAAGTCCTGTAAAAATAGGGCTGGAAGGACCTCAGGTTATCTGAACATCTTCCTCTCTTACAGCTGGATTGAGCATGCCCAGGTTGTTCTGGTGGCACTTGTCCAGCTGGTCCCACTGGAGATGTGGGGACATGAGTTCCTGGGTCAGCTCCTCCTGTGCATCTGCATCCTTACTGGGACAGGGCTTTTTCTCCAGTATCCAGCCTGGCTTCCTTGCTGTAACACATACTTTTAATTTCTTTTCATGGATGTGAGTGGGAATGAGTTATTTTATTTTTTTTTTTCAGCAGAATTTTCCATACTTTGAGGAGTCTTGTCCTCAAAGCCCTCCCGAGGGAGCCCTTTGTTTTGTACAGCCCTGCCCCGGGCTCACATTTGTTGCCTTGCTCCTGCTCCCCTTCTCAGGGGCTCCCTGAGTGGTCAGTGCCTCTTCCCTGCACTGTGCAGTACTTAGTGCACCCCCAGCCATGCACTTTACATGTTAAGCCATTACCCTAAATAACAGATGCATTTTACCAACTCTATAATTGGTAGTAGGCGCCACTTTGACCAAGGCGCAAGGGAGAATTTGCCATGCTTACACAAAATCATTTTCCTTGTTTATCACAGCATGATTTAACTACCTGGTGCTGTTAGTGGTGTTTGATTAGGTTGCATGCTATATAATTTCAAGTACTGTGTGTGTGGTAGTTGCATAACACAAAGTCTCTGAAATACAGGAGTCGTACATGTGAGAGTCGTAAAGATCCTTTTCCACTCTAATTAGCTTCTTTCCAGAAGGAAAGAAAAAAGCACCAAAAAATGCAGTTCACTTCAGTGTGTAGTAGAAGATGAAGCCTTGTGTGGGCTGGAGCAGTGCCACATGATGGAGCATCATTCTGGGTTGTACAGAGCTGTGTCTCTTCCCTGCAGCAGTGTGCTCCTGTGAAGAGTCTGGCTTTTCCTAAGGCGTTTGGCAAACCTGAGGGGGGCAAGTGCAGGTACAGTGGGAGAGATTACTGTCTCTCTCCTCTGTGCCCAGCTTGTCCAGACCCTCTTGGCACAAGCTTGGGCTCCCCTTCCAGAGCTCAGCATCAGTCCCTGCCCAAGGGACAGAGACTTGTGTCCTTGGCACAGCCCCGTGAAGGGGACTGCTCCTGACTCTCACGGAAATTCTCCATGTGAAATTATTTGAGTTATGAGTACCTTGGGGCTAGGCCTGGTAGGGTTTTGTGTTATTTTCATTCTGCACCAAATGGTACAGAGAGGCCACGAGACTCAGGTTATCAGCACAGAAACAGGCCCTGGAGCTGATCTGGGTGTGAATGAGACAAGGCAGGTGCCTGGGTAGCACGGGCTTCTGCAGAGGCATTTGCAACCAAAGGGATTTGAGTGAGCTGTGGGCGAGTACTCAGAAGTGCTTTGAATTGTGACAGTGATTTCGGCACCATCACCTCCTATCAAATGAATCAGCAGGAAAGAAGTCCTTCTCTGGCCCAGGGCTAGTTAGTTTAATTAAAGGTCTGTTGCTCTTGCAGAATTTTTACATAGTCAGCTAAGTTGGTTGCCTAAATGATGTGATGTTGTTATGCCTGTTTTTCCTTGAGTCTAAATTTCTGTGGCATAAGTAACAGGATGAAATGATCTGTTGCTGTCTGCGGAGAGCTGATGAGAAACGAGCGGTGGAGATGGTGTGTGGGCATTTAAAACTGGCAGGGGATCTGCTGTGGGACCTGGTGCTTTTGCTGCAAATTGTAAGGGCCAAGGCTGTGCCAGCGACTCGCCTCATGTGGCGCACTCGGGAGATGGCCACCACTGGCTCAGCACCTGCTTATTAAACCGTTTTGAAGAAAATAACCTTGACATCTAGTTTATCCATTCTCAGGGGATTGTGATTTGTATCTGGCTTTTTCTCTAATTAATAAAAATCTGGTTTTGTATCTTGGGGATGAATTTTCTCTAGGCCTTTGCTTATCCAAAAAAATCTTCAATGACTTGAAGTGATGGTTGTAATGATGGACTTTTCTCTCTGTCTGAACTGCTGGACCCTAATGGGGACCAAAACAACATCTTTAAATTTCAACCCCCTGTTGTTCCATACATGTAGTTTTCTCATGGCCCACCTTTTATTTCTTGTTATATCGTCTTCTGATCCCAAGCCCTTGTTTTTCCAAACCTATACTTTTTTGTGAACTATCTTATGTTTCCACTGGGGATAGAAATGCTTTTCTGTGCCCCATCCCAAGGAGCTTGGTGGTTGTTGGCAGTAGCTGTTCATGGAGCAGCTGCAAGGAATGCTGCAGTGGCCACCTGGTTCCTTCAAGCTTGCTGCTGAGGACTGTGACCGACTGCCACGTGGACACTGGAGTGGGGCTTGGCTTGTGCCATTGCTGGCACCTCACTGGCCATTTGTGCTGCTCTGGCTCCAATGCCACATCCCAGCTGGGATCCAGCCCTTCTTTGGAGCCTTATCCCTGGCTCTTCTCATGCTCACAGCCACGATCATTTGCCTGGTACTGCTGCTGGGACTGACTTAATGCAGTTCTGTACTCATCAAAGGCAGTCATCAAGACTGGAGGTTTTTTGGCCTCTTGGCTACTGCTTCTGTCAGTAGTTCCTATTAACACTAATGGAAATCACACTCTGGCATCAGCAGCACAGCACCCCCTGTGCTGTGCCCCACTGTCTGACAGGAGTGGAATTGTGGAGATAATTCTTTCTGCATCTCACAGAGATTTTACTGCAAGGGGTCTTGCTGTCACTTCATAAGTACTGTGCCAGCTTAATGTTCTGTTATTTTCTTTCTTGGGAAGAGCCTGTAAAATTGAGGAGCGTGGTGGGGGTTAATGCTGGTGCTCAGGCACCAAGAATAAGGGAAGAAAAGTCTTCTTTTGAATTCCATCCTTTGACACAGTGCTTCAGAGGCTTTCCCTGTGGCCGTCTGTAACTACAGGGTACGTGTGTCTCTCTCTTGAGCAGCAGCCCCTGAGCAGGGAATGCAGTCTCTGTCCCCCACCCAAATGTCAGCCTGTAGGCAAAGAGGATTTGTGCACAGCTTAGCAGAGGGCTCAGCTACCAGCCCCATTGAGAAATCTCCTTGGTCTCCCGAACAGGCTGATGGGTGCCTTGCTCTTACTGACTCATGTTGTGCAGGCTCTCGGTTGCTCAAGATAAGCATCTTTATTCTATCATGTTCTTGCTGCATGAGTCTGCTGTTTGCCTGCAGTGTGGCAAAGGCTTCTGTCTTTCTTTGTTGTTTTTTTTTTTTCTGATGCGATCTTCAGTTTCTTTGCTTCTCCATTGTATCAGGATAAATTGGGATTTGTTTTGCATGTTTAAAGCACATTTCTGTAAAAAAAGTCTAAGGAATTAATCACAAAGCTCAAAAATAGTACATGGTTTGTAAAGAAGTAGTCACACTTCAAAAGATTAAAGGAAATAAAAATTTATATTTGCCACCTAAATTTAAGGGGAGCTTTAGTGTATCCTGGGAGATAGCATCAGAGACACAAGTGAGATTGCAAAACCAGAAGGAGTAACCTGTGCCCAGCAGTTCTGCATTCAGGTTTGGGGAACTTTGCTCCTGATAAAGACTTGAGCTTTTGAGTCAGTGAGGGCGAAAGTACCTTCTCCAGGACTGGAGCTGAAGGGCAAGGATGCCGGAGTTCTCAAATGATTTCTGTTGCCAGTTTCCTTGGCATTTTTTTCCCAATATTTCCTGGGCAGAAAGATTTTATTGCTGATTTTGTTTGCTATAGCATGCATATTGTCTGACTTTCCAAGCCCACAGCCAGAGTTTCAGCTGGCACCTGGCAGCTTTTTCTGCTGCATGGGTCAAGCCAAGTGCTGAAACCTGGCTGGAAATGAGTTGTGGGTGAAACAAAGTTTCCCACCAGTTTGTCCTTCTCTTGTCGGTGTGGGCAGGATACTTGCCCACTCAAGAAACCGTTGTGTGTAGGTGTCTGAAGTTTGTGAACTGCAGACAAGGAGGGGCTAGATGGTAAAGTAATGTTGGCATTGCTGGAGAAAGCCGTGCCAGTGTGGAACCAAGGGGAATGGGCTTGTTTGTGCTGCTTTCTGGCATTTCCCCTTCGTGCACACCCCAGCCTGACTCAGTTTTCTGAACAAAACCTGCTTGGTCACAGTTCAGCCTGGTCCCCTCTTCTTCGTGAGGTTTTGAGGCCAAAGGAGCCGCACGAGCCAGCGCAGCTGGTACCTGGCATCACCTGCCTTGACCTGCACACCTGCGGGCTCCCTGCTCCCTACCCAGCTCCCAGTGTGTCCAGCTGCCAGGGAAGCTCGCTGCTGATATCCCAGAGGGCTGGGAAAGCATTTTTTTCCGAGACCGCCACCAGTCAGGGCTGCCTGTTCCGGAGCAGGCTGTGTGGGCCCCCTCTGCAGTGTGTGTGTCATGCCAAGGGAGAAGCCATCGCTGGCTGTGCTGCCGCTGGCCCAGCAATCAGCACCAGGAGTGAAACTCCAAGCTCCTTTCATTCAAATGTTTTGGGGCATTTTCAGGTAAAAGACTGGATTCCCACATCCTCAGTTCTGCAGCTTTTATTTAAGCAATATTTAAGATTAGTGTTTTTCCTTCCAGTTTCTGTGGGTACCAGTTATCTCTAATTCTTCAGCGTAGGCTGAGGCTTCTAATAGGAATGTTTGAGGTAAAAAAAAGCAAAAAGGCAATCCATGCTGTAGGCTGAGGTGAGCTGGAGTTGCTGGGATTGTCTGTGCATGTACAGCATAGTGTGGGGTCTGTTTTATGGGATCAGAGTAACAGAGAGTGCTGTGGTCCAGCTTGCCACCAAGCTCCGGGATCTGGACCTGCACAGACCTGCTTCTAGGACACAGCTCGCTCCTCGCACTGACTGGGAGGAGGAAAATGAGAGAAGTGATTCAATGCATTATGCTCATTTGGGGAGCTTATTTCCCCCCTTTTTACAGTTTTGACTGTTATGGTTTCAGTGATCCCTTGCAGGGCTCCTAGAAGCAGAATGGAAACTCCAGGATAGAGAATGCTGTAGGCAAATGCTAGCACAGCTGCCTTTTATGAAGAATAATTTCATTTTGTCTTTTCCTCTTTCTGTATGCCCACGTGTTTTTCTGCTCCTACAAACACTCCTCTGAAATAATATGCTTCAATTCTGCAGTACTTTTCTGCTTTTTGTGGGGGTTTCAACTTGGAGCCTTAATGTGCAGACAAACTCATTACCAGATGTAGCAACAGGCAGTTCTTCCCTCCTGCTCTTTGGGACTGGGTCCTGCTCCCTCTGTGCACAGCCTGCTCTCCTCCCTCCTCCTGGGCTTTTTCAGCCACCGTAAGGTAGTGTAAGACACATAGGAAACCTGGATTTTGAGCTTGGACAACATATTCTGGGGGTGTGTAGAAGAGGATATTTACTCCATCTGTTACATCCCGTTCTGCTGCAGGTCACTGTTCTTGTAGCCTCAGCTTGCAATTCTTCTGCACAACCCACAGCAAATGAGGAGCAGAGACAGCTCATCTGATGGGAAGAGGATAGCAGGGGGCTCTGACCCTCCCAGCAGAAATGCACAGATATCATCACTCACTCAAAGCCTTTAAAATTATTCTTCCTCAAGCCCAAAGAAGAAAAATGAATCTTTCTTCTTTTGGAGACAGCCTGCAATATACTACAATTCACAGGAATCCTTAAAACAGCTTTCCTGGCTTAAATGAGAGAGTTTTTAATGTGTAGGCACGTGTGTTTGGAAAGGATTTTTATGTAGGGCCATATACAACTGCTGTGTTGAAAATTGCCAGACATGAGAGAGATAATGTATAATAGTGGTACCAAATTTACTCTTTTGGGTTTGTTAGGAACGCTGGATGTTTCTAACTACTGACCTTTTGGCCAAAAAAAAAGCCCCACAGGCCATCAGAGGCACAAAGGCTTTTTTTAGGTGGTGGGGGGTTTTTTTGGTTTTTGTTTTGGTTTTTTTTTTGTTTGTTTATTTTTGTGGGGTTTTGTTTGTTTGGTTTGGTTTTGGTTATTTTTGTTTGTTTTTTTTGTTTTGCTTTCGGTTATGTTTGTTTTTTGTGGTTTTTTTTTTGTTTGTTTTGTTTGTTTTGCTTTTGGTTATGTTTGTTTTTGTGGGTTTTTGTTTGTTTGTTTTGTTTTTTGTTATTTTTGTTTGTTTTGTTTTTGGTTATGTTTGTTTGTTTGATTATGGTTTTTTGTTTGGTTTTTCTTTTTTTTTTACTTCCAATTTACCAGTACTGTGTCTCCAGGCTGATGGGAAGGTGGTTGGACCAGACCAGATCTGGCTGCGTTTGCTTGCTGTGCCTCAGAGCCAACAGGAAAGATTTGTGCAGTTGGGTGCTGCTGCAGGGACTGGGTGGCTGGTGCTGGGTCACAGCAAGCAGCTTTGGGGAAGTGTTCTTTAGCTCTAATTAAACGTGGCAGGAGGTGAAAGGCAAAAGACAGCCAGCATGCCAGCCAGAGGCACCAAGGGCAAAGGGCTAGTCACTCAGGGAGCCAGGACATCCCTCTTGCCCCTGCCTTGTGCCCCCAGGGATGGATCAATCATATGTTGGTTGTGTGTGCCGGTTTGGACACAAATCCAGGAGGAAACAACCCGAGAGGGGCGTCTCTCTCTCTCTCTCTCCTGCCTGCCAGGCACGCAGGCCCCGGCAGCACCTCCCCCACGGGTTCAGGAAAATAATTTCTCGCGTGAAAGTGAAAAAAACTATTTGTTTAACAAGCCAGAGTCCCCCGCTGTCACGGGGAAAAAAGGATATTGAAACCCCCTCCCCTGTCCCCTAAAAGAGGACTATGGATTTTAGAGTTCTTTCTGTAGGTAAAACCTGCAGTCCTACGCTGGGCCGGGCCGGCCAGGAAGGGTCCGCCGATCCCCCTTGGAGGGTCCCGCCTTGGAGGGTCCCGCCGAGCAGGGCCGGAGATGGGAGCTGGTCTCAGATGAAAAGCAAGCCAAAAACAGTCCAAAAAGGAACAGAAGCCGCTGAGGCAGATCACAGTCCCTTCTCTGCTGAAAGCCGAAGAGACTAGAGAGCAAAAGTCCTCTCACCAACAAATGTTGTCAGATCGGGAGAGAAAAGAATGCAAAACATTCTAGTTACAAGGTCAAGCTGGCCTCTTTGAAGAGTTCTTTCGGCTTCTCTCTCCCCCCTTTGCAATTTTAAGGTACACTAGAAATCAAGCAGGCGCTGGGGAATACCGTATGGTCATAGAATCACCCCAAGACATTGTGGCATCGCTTCTTTCGTTCCACCGGTGGGGTTTGCCTGGGGCAGGTCCCGGTGCCAAGCTGTGCTCGGCTCGGATGCCTCACCCCGTCCTTCCCCCGGTTCCCCAGGAGATCTCCCTGGGTTGCAAGGCTCGGACTGATCCCTGCACACTCCAGAGCCTGTCAGCTAGCAAATGGCCTTTCCCTTATCTTGCAAACCATGATTGAGCTTCATGCCTAATTTCATGCAAGCAGCTAATTGTCCCCTTGCAGGTGCCAGCGTGGGCCCTGCCCGCACCGCGCACAGGCTGTGTGTACCCTGACTGCCCTAGCTGGCTTTCATTTATGCATACAGCCCAGAGCTCAAAAAAGGGCTCTGCTTCCTCCAAGTGAATGTGCTCCAAGCCTGGAAATCTGAGCGCTTGCTTGTGCAAAGCCACCCTTGGGGGTATGTCCCCATGGGGCTTTCGTCCCATCTCTGGGATGCCTCAGATAATTTTCAAGATTTGCCCCCTTGTTTTCAGCCTCCTGACAGAAACTGGGTCCAAAGACTAGGGCTGTGGGGAAAAAAAATAGATAATTTTAACAGTGCCTTTCCTTCAGTAATAGTAAATCACCCCAGTGGAATGGTGTTATTGCAGATGAATTTCCCTGATGTCTTTGAAGGAGCAGACAGACATTCTCAGCTATTCCATGTACATACCAGCCATCCTCTGAAGGTATATTCCCATGTCTCTGCCTGGTGGTGGGTATGGAAAGTTGAAATGCTGTTTTCTTGCAGTAGTTTGTTGCCTCAGAACAAACTACCTTTTACTAAACTTTCTCTTCCAGCTCCGAACAACATGCCCTTGTAAAATCTGATATTACTCACTTTAGCAGGAAATGTGAGGTGGAGGAGGAGGTGCACTACAGTTTCACACCTTTTCTCTTGTTTTTCTATCTAGAAGCAAATTCTGTTCTGGCTTGACTGATTGATTGAACCTTTTTCAAGTGCTGTCTGAAGGAGACAGCTTCTCTTTTACTGGATCAGAGATGCATTTGGCTCTTACACAGATTTTCTTAAAATCTGGAGTGTTTTCTTTCTTTTTGTTTGTTTCTTGGAACTCATGGCAGATGCACAGAATAAGGGAAAATTTCAAACATGACAAGTTGTACTTAGCCAGAGCCATGGTGTGTAGTAGGTCACATCTCTTAGTGGGCTGCTTTGAAAATGTGCTTTCTTTGGAAAAGAAATATTGCTCAGACCTGCATCTGCTTCCTCTTCTGCTCCAGCAGCCCAATTTCATGTTGATTCAGACAGCAGCCCTCTGGTTTGGGGGCTGGTGGTTTCCCCAGCTCTTGGCAGCGGCAGTGTGGGCATATGGGATGCCCACAGCAGGGCTCACCATTTCAGCCTTGTCTGCCTGGAAGCTCCTCTTCATTTCTTGCCATCTTGTTCATTCCCATCAAAGACATTCCCTCCCCTGCTAACTCTGCCAGGCTGAAACCAGCATTTTCACAGAGGCTGGGACACACCAGGAGTCCTTGAGTCTCCATTCATTTGTCTGCCACTTCTGCTCAGTAAGAACTGTTTTTAAAATAGCTTGTGACATGGAGGAGAGGCAGAGTTTAATAATGAAAATGATGCAAAAATAACGCCAGGGATGGTAGATGTGCCTTTTTTTTTGCCTTAACAAAAGAACAGAGACAAGCCTGGGCTTGTTTGGACATCTGAAGTGTCGGTAGGAGAACTTTAGGTATGATTGTTTAAAATTTTTAAGTCAGTGTGAGCCGCTGTATACATTAACCAGGAAGGATGATTGGCTTCTGCAATCTGTAAGGTCTGCCTGGAGTAGGAACACAGAGATGGAAATAGTTCAAATAGTGATTTAAAAGTGTCTCTAAAAGTAGCTTGCTTTTCTTCTTGGATACGCACCATCCTAGTCTGTGAGAGGCTCTCAGCCTTTTCATGCATGGAGCCACTTCCAGAGAGAAACAAAGTGCTGTTACTCTCCTTCACAAATGGGAAATGCAGCACAGAGGGAGCAGACAAATGGGCTGTTGGAGAGCAAGGACTTGCCTGAATCCCAGAACCCCCCAGCACAGACCACCTTGTGTTCCCACCTCGTCCCTCACCCACATTTGTGGATCAGTTAGTTTATGGGTATTTAACCGTCCTTAGGTTGTGCCTGGGGTCTCCAAACCCACAATGTACTGGGCCATTCCTAGCCCCTAGTCCAAGAATGGAGACACTTAGGTAGTGTCAGCAGCAGTATGGGTTACTGATCTTCAGAGTGCTGAACCGTCCAAATAACACTGGCCCAGGTGGTGGAAAGAGGTTCTGCGCTGTTAGTTACCCCTCAGGAGGGGCTGGCAGAGTGTTCCTGGTCAAAGGGGCTCTGGCCATACTGATCAGCCGTGTAAAACCATCACTTCTCTACTCCCTCCTCCACTGCAGCACACCAAGGTCTCGAGGCAGGAAAGGATGTAAGGTAATGTCTCAGAAGCTGTGTCACGTTAACACTCACAGGCTTCAATAGACTGTGTTGTTTTCCATCCAACAGAAAAAAAGGAGTGAAAATGTTATTTTCCAGGACTGCCTGTAATGCTCCAGAGGAAAAGGAAGATCTTCCCTTGATCCTTTTTCCTGGGTTAAGTGTTTTTTGAGGTCTCAGAGCAGCAATGCACTGTACGTACCACATGTGCTGCACTGGTGAAGGGGCAGGCCAGGCCATTTCTGTTGCATTTACAGAGAGTTCCTACAGCAGTCAGAGCAAACATGTCTCAAAGTGCCCCTCTGGCCAAGTCCTTGCTAGCGGGGTTTGCTGGAGCAGGCTGTGTAAGCAGTTGTGTTAGTCCCTCAGGACTTGAGGTTAATCAGATTGGGACTGGGACTGGGTGGGAATAAGCAAGGTATTTGAGCCAGAGAAAGGAGGAGGAGGAGATAATCCACCTGCAGAGTCCAGCCTGGGAGTAAAGGGATTTTTGGGCACCCAAAGGGCATCCAGTGTTGTGGGGCTTCGCTTGTCACTCTGCCCATTCTAGACAGCCTCCATTCTATTTGTCTTCTGGATTTATTTCCTAGCTGTATTTCTGCTAGTATTTTTATGGGTTTGTTTTTTCTGTTTTATTAACAGAGCAGCTGCACTTTTACCACAGGCAAGATGACGCTGGGCTTTCTGCTGAAAGCTGCCACATCACGATGATGTGTTTTACCCAGCAGACCTCACCAGGCAAGGTTCCCGGCACAGCAGAAGTCACCAGGGAGGTTTCTTAGAGCAGCAATCACCCCTCAGCCCATCCTCAGTCACTGGCCTAGTATTTCATCATTGCTATTTCTTGCTTCTGTTTTGTGCTGGCTTCTCTATTCTTCTAAGATCAAAGTCATATTTTTATTATCAGTACAAAAAATAGGGGCCTGTATTTGTTTGATCATACACAGAAAGATACACAGCAGGGCTGGCTTAGTCTGCTGGATCTGTTACAAACTCACTCTGCTAATGGCTTGCTTAGGTAAAATAAGATCAAAGGTGGAAGAAGTTGCAAGTTTTCTGTGCTCTTGTCAGGTGGCTCCATCTTGGGGTTACTTGCCAGCACATCAGCTGCGGAGGAGAGACCAGCCAGGAGGAGACACGCAGGAGAAAGAAACTTGCAGGCAGGAGCAGAATTTCCTGACTGGAACCACAGCTGAGCAACCTGGTCTAGTGGGAGTTGTGCCTGTCCATGACAGAGGGGCTGGAACTGAATGATCTTTGAGGTCCTGTCCAAGTCAAATAATTCTGTGATGTTAATGGAAAAGGGGGCTCTTTGCAGGGGAGAGATGCAAGGGTGGTGTGTGAGTGTCAGGTGGATACCCCGGTACAAACAAGGGTAGCAAGTGAAGCAGGCTGTGGCAAGGTATCTTTTGATGTACCTGCATCTAGGCTTGCTCTGTGGTGGCAGGTTGAAAAAGGAAGGTGTAGCTTGGAAAGCACAAGGGGAAAGTCATGGCAAGGCCCAGTCCCAAATCCTGGGTTTGCTTTCCTATTTTAGCATTGTGCACCACAGCGTTTCAGAAAGTAGGAGCAGCCAAAATAGCATTTTAGGTCTTTCATGTATGTCAAAGAAGTGTGCCTACCTAGCAGGGTGAATCATAGAAAAGAAATATACTCAGAGTTTGAGAGGAGAAGAAAGCACATCCATGTATTTCAGAGAGCAACTCAGCCTATGCTTTGTCTCTCTGATAAATCTGCTACTGGATGTAGTCTGGGACAGTGGAAAGAGGAGATCTGCACTGCTTGATCTAGAGCCTCTGTGTCTGCAGTTGGCTTAACTAAAGGGATTGATGTTTTGCCTTCCCATACTTACCCAGCAATACTTGAGCCTCTTTACAGGAGAAATGTTCCAGCAAATGCCAAAATCATTTAACACTCACTGCTTGTGCTGCAAAGCTGCTGGAGTTTGCTTGTAATAACAGAGGTAGTGAGAGGTCCTGGCAGGGTTTGGAGCTGGTGCTGTGGGGAGGCATGGCTGGGTGGTAGCTCTGTGGCTGGGCAGAGGAAGGGGCTTTCTTCCTCTGCAGGCTGCTCTGGTGGGTTTTCTCTCCCCTTTGGTCACATTGCTGAAGCAGATATTTACCCTTAGGTCAGGAAATACTATTCTTGTGTTCTTGGGCTGCTTGAGTGAGAGGCTGGTTCAGTCTCTGACCTCCAAATCGCTGCTGTGCTGGTATGTAAGAACCCAGGAGCTGTTTGCATTGTTTGTGCTCAAACCCAGCCTGACCTCTGAGCACAGGGCAGGTGGGCCTGTAGGAGTGTTTCTCCTGGAGGATCCCCGTTGCTCTGACCCATCCCCAACATCACAGGTGAGATGCAGACAGGGCATGAGCTGCTGGAGGCAGAAGGGTTTGTGTGTGCTCTTCACTGCCCACGTGTGTAAACCCAGGCATGGTCATGCTGCAGTCATTTTCTCTGCAACAAATCAACTGGACACCTCTTCTGAGAGAGGAGTAGGTGACACTGGGGTGGCCTGCCAGGACCGTGTCTTTTTCTTGTTTGTCACTCAAAAAGGACGAGTGTGGCTGGAGAGTGGGCAGCCAGTGTGGATTTACAGGGCCTGTAAAGCGTGGATGGAGGGAGAGGCATCACAAACAAATCAAGCACCGACAAAGAGGGAATTGTACAGGCAACAGTGAAAGAGTGGGTGTGTGCACAGTGATCTGCACATGGTCAGACTGTAAGGGTATCCCTGGAAAGATGTATGGTGGCTATCAGGCACCAAAGCACAAGAAGCTCTTTCTGGTAAGAAGTATTAAATTTCTCTGAAACAACCAGAAAAGGCACTGTTGGGTAGCTGGGAATAGTTGCCTGAGACTGGTAATTAATTCTGGTTGTGTATGTGAGCAGTGAAAAGCCGGCAGTGTTCAACTGTTTGCAGAGCAGCCACATCTGCCCAGGAGAGTTTGCAATTAAAACCCCAAATGCTGGGGCTGTGAGTCACCCCACCTGTGGCCCTTTCTTGTAGTAGGGAAATCAGCATCAGCAGACGGACAACCTGATACGTTTTCCCAGTGCAAAATAGCCTGATTTTTTTTTTTTTCCCTAGTCTCATGCCCATTGCTGGGGCCTCTGGCTTCTCTCTTGAGACCAGTGCTCGGCTGCTCTGGCCTCCCCCCACACCTTCCCTCCCACATTGTTCATGTCCTGACTGGTTTTCTGGCTGTGGAAGCAGCAATGATGAGAGATGCTCATTTGGTTGGTTTAGATTTTTCCTAAATCACCTGGTGCTGAGGAGTAATAAAATATTTATTAGATGTTACAAAACCAAACCCAGAGCAACAGCACAGTGAGTGGTTAAATATTCCTCCTTTCTTCCCTGCAGTGGTCCCTGAGCAGCAAGTGCCCTAAGAAGGAAGAGCTCAGTGCTGCTCGTGGTTGGCTGCTGCTGGGTTTTCTGGACAAAAGGCAGAGGTGCTTCCCCTGGGAATTACCTGCAGTCCTCAGCTGAAACGATTCCTTCAGGACAGGGGTGATGCTGATGGGCTGAGCCATTTAGGGACCAGTGTGGAGTGCTGTGATGCATCCTCGTGTCCTGCCTGCAGGAAAGACCCTTCCAGTGGGATGTGCAGGGGCTCTGTGAGGCACCAGTGCACTGAAGCATTCAGTCCTTGTTTAGAGGTGTTCAAGTGTGGCAGTAAAGGGAGTCACCTCTCTACCACAGGGGTGACTTCCATTTGGAATCATCCTTCTACAGAGCCCAAATCTGATTGATTTCAGCAGTCATCACATTGATGGACAGGGCTTTATTAGCAGGTTAGAGTATCTGTACAGGTGTGGACAGCTGCAGCTTGCTACTTACTGACAGATTAAGCAATCTACAATCTAGGATGGTCCCTCCTTCCAAATCTTCTGTTGGATATGGTACTGCTGTAGCATAATGTAGGTTGCAAGGGAGTTCTGGAGGTCTCTGGCCCAATTTCCCTGTTCAAAGCAGGGCTCCTTCCCAAACCAGAAAATTTTCATGCAGTCAGGCTGTGGAAATTTGCAAAGCTGGAGATGCCACAGGCTCTCTGGGCCCATTTTGGTGCTGTACTTATTCCTGCATGCTCAGACTCAGCAAAGCATTCTGGAGAGAGGATGGCTTAGTGAGGCACATTGGTGTGTATAACTTTCTTCAGGGAAGTTTTCTGTGGCAAACAGCTCCTCTTTGCAGTGCTCGTGCTTCCCTGGTGTAGGCGAAGGAGGCTGGAGACGATGCACAGAGATGGTGCCAGCTGTTCACTGGCTGGAACATTTTGGAGACAGTGCCATGGCTCCCTGCGTTCAGGTTTGCATTTGGCTCTGAGTCAGACTGAGTATGTGCAAAAATAACACAGAGCAAGAAAGCTGCTGGAGAATGTTTGTCCCGAAGACGCTGATGTGCTGTTTGCTGGGATCTGCATCAAGCAAATTCCTTTGGTTGCCTCTGTGATTTGCTTGTGGCCGGTGGGTCTTTAGTCAGGTTGTGAGGTCACTAGATTGTGCTGGGCATGTGGTTTTTCTTAACAAAGACCAAGAAGGTAGGAATCATTTGGGGCCTGTGTTTAGTCACTGGTGAGCTCTTCCCCATAATGTATTCTGTTATGGGAAAGACATTCTCCAGGCTTCTTATAAAAAGCCATGCAATCCACAAGGGATGCCAGCCCCAAAGCTCCATGGGTGCCGTGCCCGATACCTGTGTGAGGAGTTCGTCATCACTGCCTCGATTGATTACAGTTTTTAATATGCCTGTGTGTATCTGGCAACTTAAATACTCCCATGCTTTAGAAAGGTAAAAATCTGGGAAACACTCTGCTGCATAAGCACACCACAGTATTAACCTGGGAGAGTTCTCTTGGGTCCAGAGTGCTGTGTTCTGTGATCCCTGTGGAATGCAGACATGACTGTTTGGTTTTTAATGGCTCACATGTGGGAAGCAGTTGTGGGGAACATCAGAGAGGTCTGGAAAAGTGAGGGAAGGTAAAGAGAATAAACCTCTTCAATCCACCAGTTTTCCTGCTTTCTCCCAGCTCTCCTGTGCAATGGCACTTGGATTGGTGTTTGCATGGGAGGCAGTGAGGCTGTGCCCCCAAGATCCACACACCAACTGGGCTTGCAGCCTTAAGAGGGTTTCGCCTCCTGCCACAGCTGGTGCGAAGGCTGTGATGTTGTGCTGATGTCCTCCCAAGTGGAAGTAATTCTGTTGTTTCCTGCTGTTTGTGAGCACCCTATGGAAGGTAACTGAGAAGTGGTTTTTATTGGCCCCTTAGTGGCCTTACTGGACCTGCAGAAGCTGTTGGCTTGCTTTATATGGATTTCTGGCTTATCACTGGTGCCTCTAATTACAAGAGATAAAATAACACCCCTGCCTTTAAAGCACTTAAGCTTCCAGTTGAGTGTTCAGGGCACGTGCTCTTTTAAGCCTGTGGCTGAGTTAGTGGCATCACTTGGCACTGCTTCAAGGCTCTGGAGCGTGATGCTGGTGCTGAGACTGCTCCCTTGCCTTGCTCCAGCCTTTGCTGGGAAGTGCAGCCTCCTGGCTGCCCCAGAAGTGCTTCTGGGATTTGGCAGCAATGCCTGTGAGGCCTGATGGGGAAGGAAAGAGGCATAAAATAGGAGGTGGAGAGTGTTGGGCACATTTGGTTGACCTGCAGGTCTGGTCCCCTCTGCTCCCTTGTGGTGTTGGCTTTCTGCACCAGGTGTTTGCTGCTGTGCTGCAGAAGCCAAATTTAATATGAAAACAGTTAAACTGTGGCTCAGACCGACTGCTTCCTTGATAGCATCCCTGACAGTGGCACAGCCACGGATCAATACCCCAGTGCTGTCTCATGGTCTGGTGGAGGTGTCAGACCGAGGGTCCTGTTACCTGAGGACCAGACTGTGCTGCAGCCTGGTGTGATCACAGAGGATCTCCTTTTCCCTGGATGGGGAAAATGCTGGCGTACAGCTTGGCCAAGGAGGAGGCAACTGACACTCTAGTAGAGACAAATGCGATGATTCATTCCCACAGCCCCCAGGAGCTTGCGTGTGAGCTGCTTATTGGGAATTTCTAGGAATTTCAAGGAGCATCATTTGTTCTGAAGGTAGCCCATTCAGTACTGAGGAAGGAGGATAAAATACTGCTGCTAGATGGCATTATAGGAATTGAACAAGCAAGGACTTTTAGAGGTTGTCCTAAGAAATAACCTGAACACAAAAATGTAATAAATATGGCATGCATGTTGTTAAAATCCCAAATGAAAAGCCTCTTGGCTGGGAGTATCTGTGCTCTTAGTATGTCTTTCCTCATGTCTCAGCACCCTGATTTCAAGGTTACCTGTAGTTTTTCTGTTTCTCTCCTTGGTTTTTTATAGCATCTATTGCCCTGTCATTTCTTTCTGATGTTCACAATGTTTGCTAATGCAAAATCGTCAATACATTTAATTAACATCTTGCCTTTCTCTTCTTTGAGATAATTAAATGATTAATAAAAACAGACCTAGCACCTTCCCACAGGTGTCTCCCACTCGATCACTGCATTCTCTCTGGCTCCTCTTATCACTGACCCAGTTTTCAATTCCATTAGCTCAAGTTTGGAGCCTGTTTTACATCTGATGTGCGTGTTGCCCAAGGGCTCGTGATGTCTAGGGTGCTGTTGGCAAACATTGCAAAGAGGTTTAGGTGCCTGGCATGGCAGATAGGATCTAATTTTTGGTCCTAAGAGTCTGCCAGCCTAAAAGCTACAAGCTTTTGGCAGTGCTTTTCCTCTGGGCTCATGGCCCAAGGCTGAGGTGGGTCAGGTTAAGGGATGGTCCTTACTTCCAGCCCTGTAATGCTGAGCTTTGTTGCATGTGTCGGACCCTGTGAAGTCTGGGCTGGTGTTTTGGGGGTAGGAATGACCCACCTTTGCAGCACCCCCAAGGTGGTGAAGGCTGTGTCACGTTTTCTAAAGCAGAGCATATTGAGTCTCGCTTTGTCACTTTGATGAACACCTCTCCATTAGCAGTAGGACATACTAACCCCAGATTATCACATCAAATTGCTATTGCTCACTAACCCCCCTCAGCGTGGTGTTGTGGAATTAATTACCAGTGCTCATGACGTTCACCGCCACAGTCCCTAAACACCCCACGTAGCACATCGTGAGTGAAGCTCCAGTGATATTTATCACTGCATTTTCCAAGTAGTCCCTCTCCTGCTTTTTATCACTAGTGGTGTTTACCAGACTTCATTATGCTCTAGTTGTTTGAATCTCTGCAATTTTTATACTTTATTCAAAGCCATTTAGACACTTAGAGCCATGAATTTTATCTTTCTCTTCCATTCTAATAGTCTGGTTTCTTCCACTGGCATACAAATGAGAAAAAAAGACTCTTCTCTAGACCTTTTGGTCACTAATAAATACCTGTCCTAATTCTTGCTGCTCTTCTTTCTCTCTTAAGGTTGAAGTTGCAATATATACATATTGTTTGCTTCCTTCTGTCAAAATTAATTCTTATCCTCGAATGTGAAGTAACCCCATGGTAAAACAGCCCCAGCTACATTTCAATCCCTGCAGCTCTTCAGCATGAGTGTTGTCTACATCTTAAGATGTTAGGCTGGCATTGCTGGTACATGACTTATGTGCCTGCTGTGACTTTGTCTGCATTGTAAGCTGAAAAGGAGGGGTTTTAGCTATGTCTGGTTTTAAATTGACAAATAAATTGGAAAAATAATGGCATGTTATCTTAAAAGGCTGGAATAAACCCTTGTAAACTTTCCACTGATGTCATTGTGACAAAATTAGAATTGTCTTATAAGTTATACCAGCTTTATGCTGGACAGAAAGTGTTTTGAGCAGCAAAGAGACAGCAGAGAAAGTCCTTGCTAGGATAAGGGGAACAGGTTTGCTCTCATAGGATTTCTTGACATTAAATTCTTTCACCACTGGTTTTGACTGATGTTTTGTATGTGAAAAGCCAAAAGAAATGAGCAAGGACAAAAAAAAACCACCAAAACCCAACCAGCTAGCTTGCAAGGCTTTCCATTTGGTATGAAACCTCAGCTTCTGAAGGGGAGAAGAGGCTGAGTGGAGAAGATTCTTCCAAGCACTCACACAGCAGCTCGCTTTTGAATTGAGTATACCTGAAGCAGTAAAAGTCTTGTGTGCATTTTGTGGTGGCAGAGTTGTTTAGAAATGATGTTCAGGGTGACTTCAGGTGCCTGTGATGCCTAAATGAACTCACCAGGGTGCAGAGTGCATGTGTGTGTGTACCCACGTGTGGCTGGTTCCTCAGCCATTGCTGCTGTTCCCAAAGAAGAGCAGACATGCACGTCATAAGCACCCCAATAAGATATTGCAGATCAATTACTGGGCTTTTTTCCTCATACATAAACCTTTTTTGATGAATTTTCTCCGTTTGGCATGTTTTACAGATAAGTAAGCAGCAGCTCCAGACAATCAAAGATCGTTTCCAGGCCTTTCTGAATGGAGAAACCCAGATTGTGGCAGATGAAGCATTTATAAATGCTGTCCAGAGCTACTACGAGGTAAGGAGAGACAATGCAATGCTCTTATGAATCCCTGTCCTGACCCCTATTCACAGATGGGATTGAATTCTGAATTAATGGTTTGTCCATTATCACATAGCACGAAGCAAAGGCAGGTGCAAAGTGGCTTCTGTCTGATGTCTGGTACATCACAATGTTTGAGAGGTTCAGGGTTTGAATGTAAACCATGGAACAACCATAGCAACCTCTATACCATGGTGGTTCCTTATAGGTTGATTATGGGGAAGACTGCCCTTCCTTTGAGCTGCAAAACAATTTCCTGATACTTTTAAGCAGTGTGCTCTAAAACAGGGAAGATGGCAAAATCAGTAAAATCAGTGTCATGTGCTCCCTGTGAAAAATACCAAGAGAAATCTGGGCAGCACATGCAGTTCTTGCAGAAGCTTTTGCATTGTGTCCAACTGACTTTGGGATTTTCAGCAAGTCTTGTCTTTCCTCTTTGGCCTGACAACTGCTGCAGAGCCAAGGGGGAATGAGGAGGATGTGCATCTACAAAACTAGATGACATCAGAGAACATAGTTCAAAATTGTGCAAAAGAATAATTATGCATATCTGTCTTTTTGCACCTCTTTGTATGCAGCCCATAATGCTGCCTTTTATATCTCTGCTCAGAAGGAAAGAGTTTCTGGTTTTGAAGGAAATCAGTGCTTGTGATTTGTATGAGGAGTGTTGTTTATTTTTTTTCTAACCTTCCTGCAAACCATTTTTCTTTCTCCCTAGAGCTATTCTGTCATAGAAGGTGAAGATTTTGAATTGCCTACATGAAATATTTCTCTAGAAGTGCAATGTAAGAGGGGACCAAAATCAGATACTAAAACTAAAGAGAATTTTAACTCTATAGGATATGACAGCAGCTGTTTCTGTGTAAGGAAGGCACAAATTATCTCTGGGTTAACTGTTAAACCAGCCTAGTAGTTCCTGCTCCATCGTTCTCTGTACAGGAAGGAAGCCGAGAGTCATTTACATCTTTTATCAGGAAAGAAATTGCCAAGGGATCATCACAGCTTCACTGAACAGATGCTCTCAAAGAAAGTTTTCAAGATGGAGTGAGCTGTGTTTTAGGATGCAAGAGCAGCATAATCTGTTCAGATAAGATTATTGGGCAGGAAAAGGAAACTGCTTAAAACCAGGCAAAATACATCCCTGTTTATATGGTCTGGCTGAGTGTTGTCAGCTCCAGAAGTCCTGTGCTGTATAAATGCCCCAAGTTATCAAACTGAAAAAGAGCAGTAGATTAGCACTAGATGTACACAAGCCCATGTCTTCAAGTGGACCCTCCACTGGCTCTGTCCTGCATAAAACAGGCCACATAAAGTGTAATGCATTACTCCGTGGCCTTTAGCACAACTTTCTTTTTCTTCTTTTTTAGCTGTTAATCTCCTTTAATTGACAGCCATATGCTTTCAGCTTCTGTGCAGCTGAAGCTTGGCCCTGTGGCTGTTCCTCGGCACCAGCTGCAGTGGCACAAGGCAAAGCCTCGCCACAGAAAGCCTCTGCCCCTCAGTGCCTGGGCTGTGTTCCCTGCTAAGAGTGTTCTCCCTTCCTTCTCTGCAGAGACGTGCCCCCCTTGGTTGATCCATTGTGCAAATCACGGCAGATCCTGCTTATCTCAGCTCCTGCAAATCTCAGTTTTATTCAATCAACTGGCCTTCTGCTGGGTGCTAGCTAGAAATCAGCATTTACTGATGTATAAATCTTCATGATGGCTTGGAAAACACACAGTTGAAACTGGTCCTCTCTGTGCAGGACACGGCTGATGATTCTAAAGGATCCACTTATTAATGGTGCAGAATAAGTTCATTAACTGGGAATGATTGGTTTTTTGCAGACAAAAAAAGATAAAGGTGACATTGTAGGTCAGAAATGCATTTGCTGTTGCCCTGAATGTGTTTGCATGGCCACATTTTGCTGTTAATTCTGACCGTCAGGGTAAGCATGTGGCTGTCAGTCTTAGGCTAGTTCACAAGCTGCTATCAAATTAAAAAATTGAGTGATCTGCTGCTGCTCTGCAAAGCACCGCTGTGCCTGCAGGAATGCTGCAGACCTGTGTGAGCAGACAGGCCCAGCATCCTCCAACACACTGCAGGGGAGCTATTCTCAGGTCCTTTTACTTCTAATGAGTAAAGCTTTGTCTGTCAACCAGCACATTTTGCAGCAGTCAGTTCAGTGCATACGATGGAAGTGCTTCACTAAACCCATTTCCACTCTGCTGTGGGCAGACAGACACACCGTGGCATGGTGGGCTCATCTAAGGGTGTGGCAGGAGATGCCTGACCCAGCTCCTGGAGGTCAGTTCTCTTCTGCAAGATTCGGTGTGTGCACCCATGCTAGGATTTTGTTCTAGGCAATTCTTGGCTCCTGGCACCCCTACTAAGCAGTCCTACAGCCAGGTGATTCATCTGGTATTTTCTAAAGAAAACAGGACAAAACACCTTTTTTTAATCTTTTTTTAATCTTCCTGTTTCATGGTTTCTGCTGCTTTGTGTCTGACTGGTGCTCCCCCGTGCCTGCCTCCTCCCTGCCACCTGCAGGCTTCCTTTCCTCTGCTGGCTGCTGCTCCACGCCTAGGCAGGAAAAATCAGGGTTGAGGGAATATGGGGAGCCAGATCTCACTGCTCACAGTGCTGGGGGTGAGAACCATGGATAACAACAGCCACTGGTGCTGGCAGGTGTGGGAAGTCCTTAGCACTGTCACACAGGTTCAGGCCTGGGCACCTGGCACGGATGAGGGGCCTTGGGAGCCCAGGATGTTGCAGTGGGGCTGGTCACTGTGACCTCCCACCATTTCCTGCAGTCAGTGTGTTGATAATTTCCTTGGCTTTGATAGCTCTCACCCATTACTTGAAAGCACCTGCACACACCTGGGGCGTTATCACTCATATTTAATCTCTGAGAGGAAATGAAGCACATGCTGCTGTTGTTTCAGCATGGACTGAAGAGGTTGCTGGTGGCGTTCTGCCTGTCTGGTCTGCAGGGAGTGAGTGCTCCCATGGTGATATTGGAAGGAAACAACCCAGCTCTTCCTCAGCATCATTTTTGATCTGGTCTTTGGATAAAACCCACTACTACTGCCAACAGATGCCTGTGCTATCAAGCATCTGGGAACATGAAGTACCGTGTTGCTGAATGGTATATAAAAAAAATCTATCGTGTCCTTAGGTCATCCTCAAGCTCTTTAATTATTGAGAGCTGACAGATACACCCCTTTGAGGGCACAGCTTCTTCCCAAGCTGCTGTATTCATCAGTTCTCAGCATTATTAATAAAACAGCAGTTTTCTTACTGGATATTGTTTGCTCTTCTGTATTCAGGGCGTGGGAGAGGAGAGGCAACCCAATATCCCTCTGTCTCTCTAACCCTTCACCTCTGTGTTGCTCCCAGGACATCTGTGGTCTGTGGGAGTCTGTTAGGTTTTGACCCTTGTGCTGCTCCTGCAGTGGGAGGAACATCTTTATGAAATGTCTTCTCCCTCCCTTTCTCCTGCTGTCAGTGCCCTGCATCTCTGCAAAGGTTCAAACCATGCTGAACCGTCTTGCACTTCCCATTCCTGTGACAGCAGGGCAGATGGCAAGGACCTCCTCTGGGGTAGCAGAATTAAGGTGTAAGCCTGGTCCTTGCAGAGGTTTCCCAGGGGCCTGGCTACCAGGATGAATCCAGTGCTGTGCTGTTGGCTTCAGTAAGATGACTCTGCCCCCTCTAACAGGGCAGAACTTGGTTAGGTGAATGTAGTTATGCAGAAACTTCCTTATTAAAACATTAGATGGAACAAAATAAAATCCTGCTTTTCCCAGAGGGCATTTATGTATCTGGTGAGGTGTGAGCATAACATCACAGCAAGTCCTAATTGCATCAAAATATTTCATTTTAGTGGAGTCAAAGCAGAAGCTTCACCTGATTTCATTACGCTTCCTGAAGTACAGCTGAAACCTCTGGCTACATGTGGTGGTTGAGTGAGGAGTTGGAGAATGTCCTGGCACTCAGTAACCAGCTTCCCAGCAGTGAAACCACCTTTTGTGGCACTTGAGGGGGATTTTTTTTTTAACTGACACCGTTTGAAATCACCCTTTTCTTTGCAGGTATTCCTGAAAAGCGACCGCGTTGCCAGGATGGTGCAGAGCGGAGGGTGCTCGGCAAATGACTCCCGGGAGGTCTTCAAGAAGCACATCGAGAAGAGAGTGCGCAGCCTGCCAGAAATCGATGGCCTCAGCAAGGAGACAGTCCTGAGCTCTTGGATGGCAAAGTTTGATGCTATCTACCGTGGCGAGGAGGATCCCCGGAAGCAACAGGCCAGGATGACAGCGAGTGCTGCCTCAGAGCTCATTCTCAGCAAGGAGCAGCTCTATGAGATGTTCCAGAACATTTTGGGGATCAAGAAATTTGAGCATCAGCTTCTGTACAATGCATGTCAGGTAAGGTGGGAATGGAAGAGGGTTTTTTGGGGAAGGCTTACCAATGGGAAATGCTGCTGTTGTGAACTGGAAACTTTGGGTCTGACCAGACTCTTTTGGAGAGAACTTCTACCAAGAAAGCGGGGGTTGGTTTATGGTGGGACTTCTGCACTGCCAGTGTTGTTCTGGCTATCCAAGTGGGCCTCCTTCTCTTGCTCATTTTCTTTCAATTCCGTAGGATTGCTGAGATGGGAAAATTTTATTCCTCAGCTCTGTGTTTGGGTGAGCAGGTCTTTGAGGTGGTTAAGTGGGCTGTTTGGCTGTGGCTTGTTTGCCCTTCCTGTGTCACATCACCAGCCTAAATGACAGAGGTTCTTGCTGCCTGTGGTTTCAGTAGTGAGATCGCAGGAGTCCCTGGGGTGGGCAGCTTATGCAAACTTGCCCAGTGAGGTTATACAGATTCTCCTTAAGTAGAGGGAGCTCTGTAATCCCTGCATGCCTGTGGTGGAAGGGAAGAGCATCCCAAAGCCCCATGACCTCAGGGTAGCTCTGCTTGCACTTGAAAACCTTTCCCATTCCTCTCTTTCTACCCCAGTAAGAGGCAGGTCTCCAGAGTTGCGTAGCTGGGACTCTGCAGTGCTGCTTGTGTTTCCAGCAGCTCCTGCTGAGGGCTGTCAGTGGCTATCCAGACTGTTGGTGACCCAGATTACGGTCCCCTGCTATTGGATATAAATATCACAGGCGGGATAAAGGATGCCAGAGTCATGGAGAGAGTAAGGTGTGGAAAGTTTTCGGAGGAGGAGCAGACCTCAGTCTTTTCCCTGTAATTCAGGAGTTCAGCTTCTTATTGAAATGAATACATTTGAGACCAATTCTGTCTGTCTTCTGTCTACACATTTCCAATTCTTTTTAAGACACTGAGAATTATGTTTGATCTGTTTTTACCCCTATAAAGAGCTTAGTTATCTTGCATTTGTTCTTCTTCATCTCAGACCTTAATGGCAGAGTGGAGAGAGGATAATAAATGTCCTTGAGTAATGTGTCTTCTTAGCAAAAACTGCAGTGGACCTCATAAATTGTGTTTACACAGATTTCGTGCCTCCATCCTCTGCTGGAAGAATTCTTTAAAATCAAAACCGTAATGTTTTCAGTGATGTGTCAAGAACTGAGTCAGTTCTGCAGTGTTTTGGTTTATTTTTTAGCTTAAAACAACTCCAGCCCTGTGTCTCTCATCCTCTCTTGACCTGCGCTTTGCTGAGGACCAGGGTGGCTTTGCATGAGCGTGTGTGTGATCCTTCCCTCCTGGTTTGTGCTTCCCACTGATGCAGAAAACAGTGTTTGATCACAGCTGCCCTGCTTTGTGATCTCTGCTTGTGGGAACCTTTCTGGCTGCCACCATGAACCCAGCGGCTGCTCCCTGCAGATTGCCCTGTTGCATCAAGCAACGTTTTTCCTGCATGGGTCCTGGTTTTAATCTGAAAGCGGAAGATTTAATTCTGGGGCTTTTCTAATACTTGGAGGCAGTAAACCTGTAATTTAAGCTTTTAGAGGAAGACGTAATTTCTGATGAAAGCAAGAATTAGCATGGGAGTTACTCTGTTTTTAATACCTGGATAGCGAGGGTTAGCTGTGCAGAAGGGAACGCCCTTTGTGCAAGGCACGGCTCAGAAAGCTGCAAGCTCAGCAGCCGTTGAGCAGCTGGGTGCTTTCCTGGGATGCAGTGGGAGTGGTGAAAGTGCCGTGCTGCGGGGCGGTGGGGTGGCACCCTGTCCCACAGGGAACGAGTCACTGCTGCTCCTTCTGCAGAGCACCCAGGGAACCGCAGCCTGTCCTCTGGTGACCCTTTTATTGATGCTGCCTGTGGTCTTGTCATCTGGGCTGTACCAGCAGCACCTTCGGAGCTCTCTGGCCAGCAGCAGGCACTTTGCACTTCTCTCTTGCCATGAAGCACCAAAATTGCTGTTGACCATTCCGCAGGGTCTCAGCCATTGCTTGCAGCCAGTCTGGTTGGGGTACTCACGAGCTTCTCAGTGGTAATTTGGCATGGTATAAGCTATGCTTTTTTTGACCTGTGCTTGTCTGCCATGCATGGGAGGAATTGGGAAAAGCAGCCTTTTCCCTGACAGGCTGTCTGCATGCCATCATTCTCTCCAGAGTGGCAGCGCTGTGCCATTCATGCAGTTTATCTGTCAGTCACCTGTGATTAGAAAAGCAAAGCCCGTTGTCTTCTGTGGAGGGGCTGGCTGGCCTGTGCTCTCCCTTGCCTTGGTGTGCAGGGTGAAATTGCCCAGAGGCTGTGCAAGGAAGCAAGGGGTGACAAGGCTTTGCCTGGTTATCCTCTGAAAACATGAGCAGGAATGGTTCTGAGAGCCCCAAACGCTGCTGGTACTTCTGTGGTCTGAAAGTAGATGCTTTTCTCTATGCAGCCTCCTGTTACATCACATTAATTGCATAATGATTGCATTTCCTGGGACTGCATTTCCATTCACTTCTGAGATAATATTTTGTTTGTGCAGAGGGAGGATGATTTCTAAAGAGATTTTTTAATACAGTATCCCCAGGTGGCATGAGATAAGTGTATTCTTAATGTGATAGCAGTGATTTAGCAGGATCTGAGATAGTAGTTATTGATAGCAAGGTATTAATGTAGTTGGAAAGGCTTTTAGGAAACAAAGATGGGAAGTGGTGTTGTAACAGAATAGTTGTGAAGATTACAGTGTTGTTAAGCACAAGCTCTGACTAGAACATTTTAAATAATTCACAGAGTCTTGCACTTTTTGCATAACACATGCCACGTGGCTCGGTGTTTCTGCTCCACTGGAGTCAGCATGGGAATTCAACATCTCTGGCTCCAGCAGCGAGCTGCTCTGCTATGTGAGAGGTGTGGTGGAGAGAGAAATGTTTCAGTCTGGGGTTTCTGGTCCAGAACCTGTTGGCAAGACTTAAATTTAGCTCTTCTGCTTTGCAATTAATCTGTGACTGTGGAAGATTTCTAGAGGAGCTGTTTTCTGTAAGTGTTGGGCAATTCCAAACTTCGGTTATTGCTGCAGTTGACATTTCCTTGGGTACTCTATTTCCTGCTGACCTTCATGATGGCTGAATTCAGCAGCATCTCTGGAGATCAGGCTGTGGTGTTCTCCCTGTCTTGTTCTTCCCCAGCCAGTGGGGCAGTGATTTACTTTTCTGTCTCAAACTGTGTTTGGAAGTCATTTTTAGCTCCAGCGAGAGGAGCCGGCGCTGGTACAGCGCTGTTCAGTTAATCCAGCAGCAGGAGCAGATGTTCAGATCATGCCTGTGATGAGCTGTGCAAGTCCATCCTCCTGCTTCAGAGGAAGAGTGGGCTCTCTCTGCAGAACTGCCTGAACTCTCAGGCTTCACAGTCAGACTTTCTCTTCTTTCCCGGGCCTGAAGCATCCCACATACTGTGGCAAAATAACCTGTGCTAAGCATAATTCCCTTAGATGTAGGATTTGAAAGCAAATAACTAAATATAGGCATGTCCAACCTGCTGAGTGATGCTAATACATGGTCGTGGTTTTTCAGCATCTATTTCTGTCCATCCATGTAGAAGGCAGAACATCAGAGAAGTGTGCATGTGTGGGTGGGCTGCAACACACACCAGGTCTCATCGCTGTCTGGTGGCTATTTCATGTAGAGGCATAAAAACTTCTGACCAGTGCAATTGGAATTGTTTTCATAAGTTTTGGGGCCCTGTGGTTTTTAACTGGGAAACATTTCAACCCAAATTTTCTCGAACGGAGCTGGCTTAAAACTAGAATTCACTGTTTTGACATCTATTTTCGCAGCTGAATTAGGACACTATGTCCAAAGGCTGACATTTCTCGCATAGCAGAAAGTTCCCCTGCCAAAAAAAACTGACTCAAGTGTTTGATTTTAGATGAAGTCAGTATTAGAAATGATTTGCTGAGGTGGTGTCTTGCCTTCTGCCCCCCTCTCGTCTCTGCAGTTCATGTGGTTCTACCAAACTTGGTTTCTTCACTTGCTCTGGTGTGTTGAGCCCCTCACGTGCCCGTCACACGCCCAGCGTGTGTCAATCATGTGCCTGGCACACGGTCACACGGCCATCATGTACCCAGAGTGTGCCAAACACATAGCATGAGCCGACTTTGCTGACTTAGCTGAAAGTTGGAGACATCTCCTTAAAAATATTTCCTAAATCCTTTGTGTTTGCAGAGAAGCTTGAGTGGTACTTGGAAGCTGCAGCCCAAGTAGGGGCAGAAACTCATGTGAGGCACTGTGACAGCTCAGACAGTGAGATGAAGGCGAAAGTCACCTCAGAATAAATGTTTGATTTGTGTTTATCCTCCCCAGACCAAGTATTTCATTTAGTTTGTTGTGATGAAGAATTCCCAGCCATGCCTTGCAATGAGCATTGAGTCCAGGATTGTTGTGCACAGCGTGGAGTTACCTGTCTGAGCACCTCTCTGTTCCTTCAGTTCAGGGACTCTAAGGAACTCCTGAACTCAGGGATTTAGGATCAGATCANACCTGTCTGAGCACCTCTCTGTTCTTTCAGTTCAGGGACTCTGGGGTTTAGGATCAGATCTCTCCCTTCTGCTCCCCATTTACAGAACACAAAGCAATTCGTTTTTATTCTAGCTTCATCTTGAAGCTCCATGTCTATGAAATACATATCTGCAGTTCTGAGTGTTTAAGCACTAACTCTGGCTATAATGACCCCTCTGAAAGGGTGGGAGATTTGCTTGGACCCCAGATCCCCTACAAACAGCCTGTCCTGGGATGGTGGTGGTGAGCTGGGACTGCTGTGGCGCTGCAGGCAAGAACCAATGAGCCTCCATGGGCTCCTCTCTCCAGGGCTGCATGCATGTGTCTTGGACAACCAGCAGCTTTGGCCTGCACTGCTCTCCCACTTGCAAATCCCCAGGGCATCAGCCTTACCCTGTGGCTTTTTCTTCTCCCTCTTTCACTATTTAAAACTCCTTTTGGTCACTCCACCGATTTTCACACTGTGAGCATCATCCCCACTCCGCCTTCTCGCCCCCACTTAAAACAAAGCCATGACCAATAAAAATGGGTTAAAGTGTTTTAGAGATGATCAAAAGCCTCAAAATCCATAAAGCATCATGGTGTTTTCAGTAATTCTGTATTTATTTCCATGGAAACGGAAATGGCAGCCCGGAGCCTTCTGCAGGGTTGTAATTACTCCTGCAGCAGCCCGCGGCAGCTGCAGCTTCCTGTCAGGGCCCGAGCATCTCCCAGAGCCTGCCGTGATGTAGTGCCCAAAGGGAAATTGAAAAAGGAAAAAGCGCTGGGAGGTGAATGAAATCTTCCCTGTCATAACAACACAACATAGATACACACATGGTCCTTTGGGGAGGAGAGGCAATTGCCCTTCTCCATCAGCTCAGGATGCAATCTTCTGAAGGATGATGTTGGCATGGGAGGGCAGAGAAACTGCGAGGGACAGTGCAATGTCAGGGAAGGGGCGAGGGTGGTGTCTGGCTCTGCTGGACCCTCGGTTGCCAGATACATCCTTTGGAGGGGGTTTGCTGATGGAGGTTACCCAGGAGGTACAGAGAGGTACCATGATTGTCCCCGTTGGTCCCAGGCGGTGCAGAAACAGTGACCGTGTGTGCGATGCATCGTTTGATGTCTATAATTTGGAGCAGGAGAGGTGATTGAGATGGGACATCTGTCAGCTCCAGCATCCAGTGAGAGCTGCAGGGAAGACCTCAGCCAGCTGGAGGGACACGACAGGGCAGTGAGTGGGGTGGCCCTGCCAGCCCAGCAGTGTGCCACAGCACTGCTGCCTTTTGGGGAGGACAAGACCGAGATCACTGTCTGCCAGGGTGGGACCCGAGCTGTCATCATCCGGTGTCTGATGTGCACAGACACGTGTGGACCTACGTGTGCACCCATTAGCTGTAGGATCAGCTTATGTTATGTGCTGTTATGGACCTAGAGAGCAATCTTGGCCCCTGTAATTAAATTTGAAGCAAATTAGCTCTTCTATTAAACAAACTAAATCTGATGTAGCCTAATGCTGTATTCTCCAGCTATGGCTGATCAATCGCTCCTGCAAAGAGCAGGCAAATGCTGCTGAGCAGATGGTCTTGGCTGAGGCATGGTCAATTAAACTAATTAAAGATGCTTTCATTTAATCAGAGGGTGTTTTAACCCTGTTAGCTGCCAGTTGGGGATATGTTTTCGTGTACTAGGAACTTCCAGTTCTGGCCCTCTTATGGACTTCTTCTGGTTTTCAGTCCCTTTACACAAACCAGGCTAGAGTGTGCATCCAAAGAGCATGTATCTAGCAGAGAAATTATAATGTCATGCAACAATAGTGAAGACTTGCAGAGGAGAATTCAGTTGTTTTCTTCTAACACTAACCAGAGATGTTTATTAGCCTGAAGAACCCTTCTGCAATGAATTCTTCCCACTCTCCCTCCTGCTAGCCATCACTCTGGGTTTAGGGGTGTGGCTGCCTCTCCACAGCCTGACAAATGTCACTTGTTCCACCGAAACAAGCAGTGGCTTGTCATGGTGTATTATTTAAGGGATAGAAAATGGTTTCAACATCCAGACAGGTTCTGGAGTGGAGGAGCAGCCTCTTATTTCAGCTCTCTGCTGCCATGCAAAACATCTTGGCTGCTGGGAGCCCCTCTTCCTAGGGGCTCTGGAGCTGGGTTTAATTCATTATGTGCTGCAGGAGTCCACGAGGACTCCTTTGAGCCGAAGCCTTCTTTTCAGATTGTGTAATTTGTGACAACTGGGCACTCTCACAATTTCCTGTCCCCCACTTCCGATCTGCTCCCCTCGCTGTAAGGGGTGACACCACCTGCCAGCAAGGTAAGAGCCACCAAGAGAGCTTGTTAGTCTCATGGAAGATCATGCCAAACGTTCTCAAGAAGCAGCAGTAGAGCAGACTCATGCTCTACAGACTCATACAGACCAAGTGACCCCCTCTCTGGGCTGCACAGAGGGCTGCAGCAGGCCGGGACCCCCTTCCTCTGCCTTTCCACCAGCTTGTACGGATTAAATTGGAAACAGTTGTACTTTATCCAGAGGCCATGCGGACAACTCCTGCTTCAGCAATATGGATCCCTGCAGGTACATTAGGGCTAAAATCAGGGTGATTTTCAAGATGTTCATCCTTTGTGAAATGAAAAAAACCCTTTTTTACTCTCATCTAATTAACAAGGTGTTTTTGTGGTGCAGCATCAGCTGAACACTCTTTGTTGTCTGTGTGGACTGATTAATTTTTGCAGTTTAAGGCTTAAATTACCATCAAGATATCTCTTTTGTTTATTTTTGTTTCAATTGGCCCATGAATACTTTTCATCATCAGCATTCATGCTGCAAAGGAATGCATAAAAAATAACCATGGTTACCTTATAAAACATCATACCAATGACTTGACATTTCCAATCTACCTGAGCCCCTTTATTTAAAGGCAGCTGTTTCTCTATTTTCATTGAAAATATAGTTGTTGGCATGACTTTTCTGCTGCTTACCCAGATGTTTGGGCTTTTTTCCACCAGATCAGGAGCCTCATTTCAAAACAATGTTTATTAATACAATTTTGTTTCCCTACCACAACCTTGCATTCTGAAAAGAGTAAGCTGAGTTGTGAATTCCTGGCTCTAGGTAGGAGCAACTGGGGAAAGTATGAAGGATTGAACTAGCTGATGTTTTGATCTGCTGCCATTTGCAGACTAGCAGAAGTCTCTGGGATCCTGAGGATTCTCTCTTTGATCCTGAGATACTAACTGGGAGAGCTGTCCTGGTGTCCGGTGCCTCTGCAGGTGCCTGACTGCTTCCACCTCTGAGATTTATTATGGGAGTGGATCAGAGCAGAGGGAGGGTTGGGAAGATGGGCCCTTCCTGGCACAGTTGTGCAGGGAGATGCTGAGGCAGTGGGGAAGGTTTTGCAAAAGCTTTAGAAATAGGAGAGTCCTTGAGCATCACTAAGTGTAACAGCGTTGGGGAATTACAGATTGAAGCCATTGCAGTGGAGAGGAGGTTTGGGATGAGACGAAGTACAGACTCCAGAGGTGTTACCTGTATTGGTTTTGGCAGAGAGGAGACTGAAAAATGGGAGAGCAAGTGGAGAAGAAGTTGCTGATTTAGAAAAGAACACTTTACACTGAAAAACCCAATAATCCAATGGAATATGTTGCCACTGTGCAGGGTAGTCCAGCCTCGAAACACCTGGTGGGTCTGCCCAAGAAGAAGCCAAGCCAAATGTTGTCCATCACAGGGGAGAGGGAATGCTAGCTAAATGTGCTACATAAAAATTAAATGTTTATTGCTAATCTCTCCCCAAAAAACCGAAAAACAAAGCAACCTAAAATGCGACTGAGATGGGCTGGAGTGCAGTTTCTGAGTTGGCTTCCATGGGGTCTGGTTCCAAGGTTTCCAAAGATGGGACTTGGCTCTCAAAATGCTGTCTTTATTTCGAGCAATCTCTCTTGCTTCCCTAACTTTGAATTCAGTGCAAGCCACTGTACATAAAAACCAGTTTCTCAATGTGGAGAAACACTGTGGACTGTTGTCTTGTTAGGACAGGAAAATGTCACTCCTCCTGTTTGTCTTTCCCTCAACCAGAGATGATGAGCAGAAGACATGACAAAGAAATGCCCCCACTGGCCCCTTTTGGAGAAAGTAATCTAATTTTTTCTTGGAGCAGCATTTGTTGCCTTCAGTACATGTTCCTGTCAATCAGCCCAGGAGGCCTTGGGAGACAGAAGGGGTGTTATCCAGACCTCTCTCTTTTTAAGCAAGGAACTGCTAGCTGCAAAAGAACCCATATGTGATGCTTATCTTAAGGAAGGCTGGAATACTTAATAAGACATAACTGGTGCATGACCCTGCACTATGTTAATGCCTCTCCTTCTCTTCCTCTTCCTTTTAACTGGAAATACAATGGAGCTGCTAGAATTTAATTTTGCACATAGGTCTTTAAATCAAATTTTAATTCCACGTGAAAATCTCAATGCTTTGCAGCACTTCAACCTTCGCTCATGTATTTTATCAGTGATTACCTTCCTGGGGAACTTCTAATGCCTATCTCAAGAGCAAAATGGA
Source organism: Callaeas wilsoni (assembly GCA_013398955.1). Classification (NCBI taxonomy): domain Eukaryota; kingdom Metazoa; phylum Chordata; class Aves; order Passeriformes; family Callaeidae; genus Callaeas; species Callaeas wilsoni. The sequence goes on along the minus strand of VWPU01016951.1, from coordinate 166,640 downwards.
AAGATACAGTCATAGTTGCACATAGTGGGGGTTGTACGTGGTCACGCTGGCTTGTGCCAGAGCTCCAGGGTCTTCATTTCAGCACGCAATGTCTTGTCAGAGAGCCTGGACTGGTTCCCACTGAGCTGTGCTAGCCTAAGGTCACACACTATTCTTTTGGTTTCCTTTTTATCATGTTATATAGAGAGATCATTCTTCTGACATACATCATCCACTAAGGGAATATTTTGAAAGTTCTACATTAATATTTTACCAGGTTTTCTCTAATCTTATTTCTGTAAGATATGGTTTCCTCAAGGCTGCTTCTTTGCAGTCCATATTGTGTTCAGATTTCCAGAGAAGGGAATTATTAACAAAAAAAAAATTATTCACCATTCCTTTCCTCCACTTCTTACATTTCGTTCAGGCCACCGCTGTTCCATGAAACTCTACAAATGCTTCATGTCACAGCTTGGGATGTGATAGACAGTGTAATTTTAATTCAGAAGAAACTTTGGGAGTCAAATGGATCAGGCCATAGAAAGTACTTCATGAATATAAAATACAGCTGGGTTAATCTTCTGGTTTTCATCTAAAAAGTACCAAATTAAAAAGAGAATAGGTGTATTTCTTAACAGAAATGAGATGCCAAGAATTTTCTTCAAAAGGATATCAAAGTAGGCACATATTTGTTCCCACTGAGCTGACTATAAATTGGGAAATGATCAACAAAGTAGATTTCATGCATTTCAAAAGCTCAGCCTCAATATCCCTAACTTGTGTAAGCTGCTCCTTACCTCTATTTCAGTGCTGAGTTTTCATATTCAATATACTACATTTTTTCTGGAACATCTGATTCTATTCATGTTTTTTGAGAAATTAGAATGCAAGTTCAATACGGAAGTGAATGCAACACAACTTCAAATACAGCTTCCCATGTATTTAAAAGGCCTATAGTAGCCTAAAATCATGTAAAAACTCTGTTGGCCTCCATAGCAGAGAATTTGTTGTATATTGCAGGGAAGTAGTGATGTTTCCTAACAGCAGTAATAGTGTATGTGTTTTTCAAGTGTTGTAGCCAGCCTTTGGTCCTGTTCTTTTGTCTCTGACAGAGAACAGTAATAAGATGGGGAGGTGATGGCACAATATTATTTTTCACATATTTGTCATGAAGTCTTTGTAGAAGCATTGTTGCAACAAAAGAGGGAAAACGACTGCATTCCCTTTTAACAAAGAGAATGGTGTAAGAGCCAGAGTACCTTGAGATTCAGGGCAATATTAAGAATGGTGTAAAAGCCAGAGTACCTTGAGATTCAGGGCAATATTAAGAATGGTGTAAAAGCCAGAGTACCTTGAGATTCAGGGCAATATTAAAAATGGTGTAAAAGCCAGAGTACCTTGAGATTCAGGGCAATATTAAAAATGGTGTAAAAGCCAGAGTACCTTGAGATTCAGGGCAATATTAAGTATTGACTGAAATCCCCCACATGAAAATACTTAGAAGGCATGAGAGAGAGGCATAAAGCTCTGAAGCAGCCAGCACAAATCAGATTTCAGGGCCATGGGTGTTTTGCTGTAGAGCTGGAGACTGTAAATATAAAACATTGGTAGCTGTGAGAGGGAAGTGAGTGGAGTTTCCCAAGAGCTCTGCATGCCAGCCCTGAGTGCTGGTGGCCCAGGAGAGCACGGTGTGGGGTGAAGGTTGGAGTCTGAACCCTGCTGTGCCCCAACCACAGCCAGGTTCCAGTGCCCTGTGGGCTCCTGGGCATTGGTGCAACCAGACTGCCTGCTTCTGTGTTCGGGCTTGAGCCTTAAGCATTCCTCAGATGTGCAGAGGAGGAGACAGCTAAAATTACAGGCATTTCCCACAATAAATGAGAACAAAGAACAAATGCATAATTTTGCTGTCCTCTTCTGAACGTGCTGCGGAGGGAATGATGTCTGCAGTGAAAAAAGGTGCTGAGGAGGAAGCAGGCACAGTGACAGACAGTGACCACAGGTAAGGCACCCAGGCTTTGACCAACAGCCCTGTTGAGTTTTGGTTTGCATTCTCACGGGTGCAGCTCGTTTCTGCATCCTGCCTGACTGCTGCCTGTGTGTGCAGCTGTACTGGCAGCAGCAGCAAAACTGCAGAGCTCCAGTCATCATTAGTCCACGAGAAGGGAAACTGGGCAAAGTCTACATTGATGGTATTTTGCTCCAGGTATCAACATAAAGATTTCCGTAAGGCACAGAAAGCAAAATATTAAGTCACCAACAAAAGTGGGAGATCTTGGAAGATAGCACAAGTTGCAGTGAGATGCTAGAGGGAGTGTAAGGCTTTACTCCTTGGCTGTTCCTTAGCAGAAGGAGCATCAGTGACAAGTTTCCTTTTTCCCAGGCTGAGGACCATGAGTTGTTGTCTTCTGTGGAGAGTTTTGCTAAATAGAACTGTCTTCTTTTGTGACCTAGTTAAGTCAAAACTTGACAGGGAGAAAGCCTTTTGGGTGTTTTAAATGATAAAATTCTAATAGTAGAGTAATTAAATGGTTTCATATTTCTTCTCAACACCAATCATTTATCCTGCTGATATTTCTGCCAGTTTGTTGGAGAGCTCATGTTGTGCAACATTGGTGGAATGAGCTGCAGGCATGTGTTTGGCTGCCATTGCCAGGAGTCTCGTGCACCCGCGTGCAGAACTGAGACCAGGACTGAAAAAATAGCTGCAAAACAGAGATGAGTCCCATGATGCCTGTTAGGTCTGATGAGAATGTCATTTGCCAAGCATAGCATTTTATTTTGCACATTAAAATCACATTAAAACACAGTGCTCTTTATTTCTGATGCAGGGTGTAATATCTGCAGTCCCTCATCACTGTACTCACCATCCCCTCATAGCTTGAAGTCTTATTCCCTTCCCATGCATATCCAGATTCTTACTATCTACACAGGCAGACAGTGATAGGACAAAGGGGGGACAATTTTATAGTAAAAGAGGAGAGCTTTAGATTAGATATTAAGAAGGAATTCTTTGCCGTGAGGGTGGTGATACGCTGGCACAAGTTGCCCAGAGAAGCTGTGGATGCCCCAGTGCTGAAGTTTTCAAGGCCAGGTTGGATGGGGCTTGGAGCAATCTGGTCTAGTGGTAGGTGTCCCTGGCCATGGCAGAAAGGGCTGGAAAAAGATGGTCTTTAAGTTCCCTTTCAACCCAAACCATTCTATGATTCTGTATTTCTATGAAAAATGTAAAATATCAAGTAGTCATTTTCATTCACCTTCTAACTCTGCTCTTCATTGACCTTTCCACTTGTAGATTTTCTCTTTATTTGCCCTTCTCTGTAACAGTGGATTTTGTCTGGGAACAGTTGTGCTCAGATGGTTAAGTATCAGTTGAGTGTAAATTAGCTGAAGGAGCTGTGGCTGCCACTGTCAAAATGATTCCAAAATAACTTTGTGTGGGAGAGTGATGGTCAGGTCAGACAAGAGAAGCATGGTTTGGGTCTGCTTGCGGGGAGTGGAGTTAGAGGGGATAATGCCAGTTAGATTAACAGAAGAGCAATGCACTCCTAAACACTGCCTTATATGCTGTCAGAGATCCTTCATGTTACAGTGGCCCTCGTGAGTGTGCAGCAGCAGCAGTATTTGGGAACGGGTCTGTTTCCCAGGAACATCTGCAGTATCTGAGATGAAGAACATGAGTTTCTTTGAGGCTAGTACAACAGCTTTCCTCTGGGAAGTTCCTGCTGACAGCGTGGTCCTTAGCAAAGCAAGAGGAGAAAACTGGACGTGGGTTTTGCTACTGGTTTGGCTCATTGATGATGAGCTGCTGTTCTCCCCAGGGTTCCCAGCTGCAGCCCTGCTGCTCCCCCAGCCCTGCCTGGCCAGTGCTGGGAGGTGACTCTGCTCCTTTCACATGCAGTCCTTTGCCCAGCTGTGTAACTCCTGATCCCCTTTATTAACACTTAACAAAGGCAATTATTCAGGGTCACTGATTGGCCAATTTGTTCTGGCTTTATGTATGGCAACTGCAAAACAGCTGAGGATGTCTGGCAGCCAGCAGAAGTTTTATTTCTGTCAATTAAAATAGCCAAATATATTTTCAATGAGATAATTTGGATCATTACGCTTTCCTATCATAATGCCAGTTGCAGTTTCATCCATTGTATGGATAAAAACATAAGCAGCATCAATGAAAAAAAGTATCTATTTCTATCCTAAATATACGAGTAGAAACGCTGGCATTGTAACAACAGGGTATGAGCCTGATCTGAGCTTTGTCATTAGTGATCTTGGGAAAACCTGGTGTGTTTCAAAATAAGAGCGGTTTTCTGGATGACAACAGTCAAAATACATTTTATTTAACCAGATCAGTGGTTAAATAAATGGTGATAAGCACCATGTGAACCACTGCAAGTCGGGAACTCCCCTTGGTATCTCTGTCTTATATTTTGTCTTGTCTGCAGTTGGGGTAGCAATAGAGCAGGGGACGATGGAGGGAAGGGTGTGCAGTGTGCAAGGGCAGGAGAGGAGGCACGTGTGTCTCCCTAAGGCATCATGCCATACCAGCATGCCACAGCAAAGGGAATCTCTCTCCACTGTTGCGTGAATTTACTCGATGCCAGATATCAGTCAAAAGTAAATCTCTCCTGTTCACAGACAAAGGGTTCATAAGAATCTTTAATAACAAAACTCTCCCTGTGCAGAGGCTGCTGAGAAGGGGTGTGCCATGGTGCTCCGGAGTGGAGGAAAAGAAAAATGGGTCAAATAAAGTTCTGCTGAAAAAGGAGTAAATGCTCATTGGTAGCATGAAATCGGATGTAACTGTAAACTCTGCTGGACATGAATTGGCCTGTGCCAATGTGATCCCTGGAGAAGGGGAGGGCAGCTGACAGCAAGTAACAGCAAGGGATGGTCTCAGGAAAATTCACCAAGCAAACCAGAGTTCAGCTTGGAACGGGAGCATTTCCTTTCAGAAATGTCATTAGCTGTCTGCTGCAGGCTGCAATGATTCCTGCCCTAAGACGAAGGAAAACCCATCCCTCTGCTCTGACGGTAGTGATCTGTGTGGAGAGCTTTTCCAGCTGCTCTGGGGTGCTCTGGAAAACCCTGGGGAGGGCGTGTGGACACAGCTGAACTGGATATGGGGCCAGTCCCACCTTTCTACAGCAGTTTGTCTGCCCTGTTTTCCAGCATCTGAAACCACTGTGCTACCCTTGCTTTTCTCAGGATGCAAGCCTATAACCTTCAAAAGAACCTCTAGAAAAATTTAGAGGAAAATGAGCTCCTTTTTTTATCCATACTTGCCCTTTTTTCTATCTTTTTTTTTTTTTCTGCTTCAAAAGAGGCTCTGGAGAGGACTTACAGGTAAAACAAGCAATGAGGAAGTACAAGCTGTCATAAATAATGTTAAAACAAGAGTCAGACTAGCAGTAAGGTAACAGGGTACCTGAGAAGGTGGTGACAGAGTTGTGAAAGGTTTTTAAAGCTTGTGGGCATCAGCTAAGGATTCTCAGGACATTGGTGAGCAAGGAGAACAGGAAGCAGGCACAGCCTCAGGGGGTGTGCTGAGGTCTCCAGCCATGGTGCTGAACCTTTGGCATGTGTGATGGTACCCCAGGAAACATTTTGAGAAGCTGTTGTCTTTCTATAGGGCAGCAAAAAAACCTCTCCTCTATCCCAGTCTGAGATCTGTACTATGAAAATATGTTAGAAAGGTCTTGAGAGTTATGTGAAGGGATAAGGAAGAACTAAAGGTTTCACTTGCCTGGGGAAATGGTCCAAGTAATTTGTTTGCAGATGTATTGGAGCAATGTTTAACTGTGCATGTACAGGAGCAGTAAAACTGGGATCAAAGCTGTCGCTCTTGGCTGCCAGTAATAGTCAGGGTTGGGAGAGCTGGGCAAAGGTTGTAGCAGCCTTTCTCTCACCTAAAGATACACTGGATCTTTTTCTATCAGATATGCTTAAGTTTAAATGGAAGGTCAGGCCTTAACATAGCAACTGTAGGCTGAATTTTTACTAGAAACATTTTTACTAAAAACAAGTTTTTATTTGTACAAATAAAAATTACTGTACAAATTTTTATTTGTACAGGAGATTGCACAGGAAGGCACAAGTAGTTAATTTTGGGCTGGGAGTCCATCCCACGGCTGGGCAGGTTTTGGACAGCACGAAAGTGTTATTGCTGAATATAGAATCAGTTATTTAACTGAACTTTGTCTAGGCTGGTTATTTCATTTTAGTCTGCGATGGAAGTTGTGGTGGGCTCTGAAAAAGAGTCTTGCAGCCAGGCAGATTGGAGCTGTTCCCTGGCCACCTGCAGCCAAAAGCCTTTGCTATGGAGCTGCCCGTGTTAGGAAGCAGGGCTGGCATGCACGGAGCACTTGGTGCTGCATGGCAGTGAGGATGAGGTGATGGCAGATGAGGGGACACTGCTTTGCCAGATGAAGTTTGTTACAAATTCCCATCTGCTCAGAAGCAGAAGCTATAAGGTTTGTGCTGTACAAGTAATTATTTGTTATACATTTTTAAACATGAAATCTAGTCCAAACGGCAAATATTTTTAGCATGTGTCATTGTGCAGTGAAGAAGGCTGCCAGCAGCATAAACCAGAATAACTCTGCGTGGTGATCGGGCTGAGATGGGATTTTCTGCTTTGCCCGTTTTCTTCTCCCTACGCTTGGGTACTCGTTCTCTCAGCTGGGCTCGTGCTCGCATGAGCCAGCATCTTGCAGAGCCAGCTGCTTTGTCACCCCCTCCATTCATTTTACCTGTGATGGAAAGCACATCTGGCACAGCTGGGAGGTGTTTGGCTGGGTGTGAAAATGGCTCTGGAAAAAATAGGACAGGGTTGCTGCTTTTTCTCCCAGTGGAATATGGAAGAAATCTCTTAATATGCAGCAAATGCACGCTGTGGAGTGAGCCTGCACGTGGTTTATAACGTAGGCACATTTGGGCTGAATGAAGCATTTTTCAGGGTTTTAAGGAACTGGTTGAATTGTTTCAGCAATGTTTTACCCTCCACTCTCAATTCCACTAAAAGAGTGGGAGAATGGATTTAAGATGGATCTGAGCATTTTAGAAACAGGACAGCTTAGGTTTTTAAGGCTGCAGAAACATGTAGGGAGGAAAACTGTTTGGAGATTAATGCTTTTTGACAGGGTGGGATCTGTTGTGGATTTTGCTCAGCCTGTGAGCCAAATGATTTTGTTATTCCCTCAGCTCTCATGCAAGGTCACAGCATAAACCTCAGTTGATTCCTTTGCACCCGTGAAGCAGCACAGGCAGGTACCAGAGCATTTCCCAGCCCTGCTGGTTCCCAGCAGGAGCCCCATTGTTTTCATCCACCTTTCTTAACAGCTTTCTCGGCATCTGGGCCATCAGTCCTGTCGGAGCCTGCTTTTCCCTGTTGTTTTTCCCTATAACTCCACTGCAGAAAGAGAGGGATGCAGAGGTTATGCAGCAGGGACAGCAGTCTGACTCCATGGGTTGCGCACATGCATTATTTTTTTCTAGTGCCCTGAACACTGCTCTCCTGCCCTTGATTTCCATAGATCTCTTTGATTAATAGTAAGAAACAGAGGGGAAGGGTTTCAGCTGTAGATTCCATTTGTGTCTATTCCCGTGGGTTTATTGCTGGTAACATCTGGTGGTACCTTCATTTGAAGTAAGAGGGTGGTTCTATTTTGACGAGATTACAGAGCAGAATGCAAAAAAAAGCTGAATTTCATGAGAATGCTTCAAGCATGGCTTTTCTCTTTAATCTCTTCATTGATGTTTTGCTTAATTTCTGAAAAGAGCCGCAGCAGCTGGCTGAGGTGAACAGGTACTGGTGCTGCAGACCTGCAGTCATGGTTGCACTCTGTCTCACATCTGGATTCCAGCTGTATATTTTGCACTACTCTCTGGCATGTCCTTTTTGCATATAAAGTGCATTGTCCTCGGTGAAAGCTTAAAGGGAAGATTGAGGGTAGACTCAGATGAAATGGGATCAGAGAGCAGGTTATCACCTTATTTTTTCAGAATGCTGCCACACAGAAAGCACCGAGGGACTTCAACAATAGCAGAGACTGTAATGCCATACTCTCTGAGTGTCCAGTGTATTTTCCCTAACTCTCTAAGCAAAAGCCTCCTGCCCTGCTAACAATTTCAAAGGAAAGAGGTCATGCCTTGCTGAATGTAGTTCGAAATAAACCACATTTCCTCAGAAAGCAGGAGATGACAGTGTTTCTGGCAGAGGAGCTGTCTGGAACAGTCACTGCAGCTACGCTGGGGCCTGACTCACCACCCAGCACATATCCCATCCTTAAATCCACAATCTTTTGTTCATGGAAGTCTGCTGCAGAGGACTGTGCCATCTCCCCTGGCATCCCAGCCCTCTCCTTCAGGCTGCCCCTGCGGTTCTAGGGTGGTGGGTGCTGCTCCCTCTTCTCCAGCTGTGCTGTATCCTGGCATGTGCCAAGGCTGAGGTAGTCCAGCCTGGGTTGGGATGAATGTGTTGGACAATTACTTGAATGTGTTTTATTTGGCTTTAAATACAAAGAATAATTAGTGAAGCAGTGTGAAAAAGCGCTCTCCACCCAACGGGGATGGAAGAGCTCTGTCTGGAGGTTCTACCTCTGCTGAGCACTAGGGGAAGATAATTGAGAGGCAGTGGGTGAAGCCCAGAGAGGGGCTGGGGGGAAGCTGGTGGTCGTGCTGTCACGAACACAGTGCAAGGCCATCAGGGTGACACTGCTCTGTTTTCTGCCCTTGTCCCCCATCCGCAGGGTGTTGGGGTCCTTGTCACACACAGCCCCTGCGGAGAGCCTGGGAGCATGGGGCTGCAGGCGCTCCTCCAAAATGCTCCACAGCAGCCTGGCTTCATTTGCCATCTCGTGGTGGGGGGGGAGCTGGGGCAGCCTTGGCTGGGGGAGGAGGGGGGACAGACAGACACCTGGGGGTGGTGGACAGATGGACACCTCGTCCCTCTGCTCCAGCTGGAGCAGGTTGCAGGCAAACAGCTCTCCTACACACACTGGGACAGCAGAGCAGCTTGAAAGCTTCAGATAATAATATTTCACATGGAGAAGGTTGTTAATGACAGAGGATGTGATTGACTGCCTTTTTCTGTTGCTGCTGTATTAGCTGTACTTAAATCAGCTTTTATTAACTGCAGTTATATTTAATGCTCTCTGTTTACGCGGCTGAATTTTTAGATTGTTAATTTTCAATTGCAAATTGTTTCATTATGTCTGAACTTTTCATAAATATTTGGAACGTGAGTTAGTATTTTCTGTTACATGCGATACATGGTCTGGAAAAAAATTAATTGTTCTTAGTGCTGTGCACTGGGTCTGGCAGTGCCTCAAAGCTTTGATGCTCTCTTATCTGCAGGTTCTTGCCTTCACAGCTGATGTGTCAGAAATTGAGGTCTGTAGCTGGTGCTGTGTGTGTGTTATGGTTAGGAAAGCCACTTAGGATTCATTTGGCTCCCTGACAAGAAGAAAAGGAAGTGTTTATTGTCCGCAGTGTGGTAACGTTCTGAAGACTGGAGGCTCATGACACTGCATGTGTGTGTTACTGCCGTGGTCCCAGAGCCTGCTCTGAACATCAGTATGAGATCTGGGAGGCAATGGTTCTAAGACTATGAGGAATTTTTAGGGTCTTCAAACCCCAGGGCCCCAAAAGCTCATTTGCTCATCCTCCTCTGCCCAGGAAGGGCTGCATGCAGGGCCAGGGTTTCAGCTGATGAGAGTAAAGCCAGTGCAGGTCTGGGAGCTGCAGTGCCATGCTCTGTGCAGAGGGAGCTGTCCAGCCATGTGGCAGGAGCTGCTGCTGCCAGGCTGAAACATCTTATTCTGTAATTGTTATAGTGTCTGTACACAGAAATAATCTCACACATTTAATATGGACAAATAACAGCATTTTCTGTATTGTGTAGATGGTTTGCTGGGCTGACTGTCCCCACCAGTAAGGGGATGAGGATGGTGCACCCCATGGGAGGACCTGCTCCACCTGCTAAGCTCTCCCCACACATGGTACCTTGTGCTGTATTCCTCCTCCTCTCAACCTTCAGATTCACTGCTTTTAAAAGCATCACATTTTTGCTCCCTGTGTTTGTTTGTTCATAGCTATGCCTCTTGCTGCTTTTCTGTGTCTCCTTCAATTCTTCTCACATCCTTGATCCTTAATGCAGGTGCCAGAGCATCTCACAAGGGTATTATGTGAGGTTGGATCCCACATGACAGCTCTCAGCTCCACATGGCCCTTCTCAAAGATGCCAGACATCCATTTCCTGCCACTGGTTCTTCAGGGGCAGAATAGGTCCTGTTGGAGGGGATCAGGCAGTAAGAGGGGTGGCAGATGTTCCCAATTAGTGAAGCTAGGATTCCAACCTATATTTCTTGTGATATTTTTTCATGTTGTTTTCATGTTGAATGCTAATTATTTTAAAAAGAGGTGGCTTTTCTGAAATGCAGTGATAGATTAGATAGGATTGATATGGCTAAGGATTGATATTGCTTCTGTTCAAAACCAGGAGATTCTCTCTGAGGTAAACTTCTCTGAAACCTTTGAATGACTCAGAGCACAGATGTTAGGGCAGCGCTCTAAGAAAAGCAAGGAATTGACCTTTTAATTAGTATAATATAGTAATTTAGCATAGCAATACTGATTGCTTATTAATCATTTATAGTTGTTGTTATGTATTGATCAAAGGGACTTAGAGATGTGATGTTTCTGCTCTGGATTTTCATAAGCTGATACTAATTAGTGAGCAGCATTTCAGGTGCAAGTCAGAGGGACTAAAATATCTGCATCTGCAGTGGAAGGCAGTTCCCTTCCAGTTCTCTGTTGCTGTAGGAAGGGGCTCTGATGGTGACCTGTACAGAGACTTCTGCAGAAGTGTGATCCTACTCACAGGTGAGACCAGCAGCTTCAGCTCCCACCTCCACCATAGGATGCCATCCACTGAGAACATGTAGCAACTTCTTTATGTGCTGGAAATTTGCTGCCTAGAGGCTTAATTCTCCTGACTGCTTTCTCCCTGACCTCATGGGAAAGGTTGCTGCATCAAACCAGTGTGAAAGACATCAGCCTGTTCAGGAGGTCGGTCTCTTTAGATCTCTGGCTGTGATAAATCTAAACTTCACAAATACAAAAATGAACTGTAATCAGCAGGACTGCAATCTTTCTATCCTAGTCCTTGAAAAAGTGGGAGCCATAAACTTCTCTTTACATTCTCTCGCTCTTATTTTCTGCTGATTTAACATATAATAGAACCAAAACCTTGCCATTTCACGGCCAGTTTCTGCTTTGCCAGTTTTTTGCTCAGAGCTTTCTGCAGAAAAACAATTATTGCGTAGACACCATTGGAGATGTTCCCACATCTTGCTCCGTCACATTTAATCCTGCTGAGTGTCAGGGTACTGCAGCTTTGCTGGACTAGGTCCTCATGCAACTTGCTTTAGCTCCAAAAGCCAAAGCCCATTTTGAATTAAGTGATGAATGTGTCTACCATTAAGCTTTTAATCAAAGATGAGGATTTGAGGATATGTAGATCCTTCTTCCATGAGGATTGGGATGAATTAATTACAACTAATTCTAGCTGTAAAACTTACTTGGAACTCAATAGTAGTTTATTGCCATGTTTAGGAAATTCAGATGATTCTCTTTGCATTAACTGATGTGAAATTCAGCGTATGACAAGCTGATAGGAAACACAAGGTAGCTAAATGTAGGGATGTGCCTCAGGCAGCATCAGCCAGCCAGTGCTCCAGTGTCTTTCATGGTGCCATGGCTCAGCGTATGCTGCCCGCACGCCTTCAAGCGTCCTTATGCAATGCCATAAGAAGATGGTATTAAGGCATGCTCAGAGGTCAGAGCCTCTGGACAGCTTTAGTTTTCAATCCCTTTCAGTGTCGTACACCTTGCACGGATGATCTTGCAGAGGGATTTGCAGGGTTCAAAAGTTCTCTGGCCACAGATGGAGAGGACGTGCCTTCCGAGTGGATGTGCTCTGCCTTCCCTTTTCTTAACAGCTTGCAAAACATTTGCAAAGGCAGGCAGCACTTTTTTCTTCTCCTTCCTGTTTTGCTGAATCTGGTTTCTCATTTACTTTGATTTATCATTGCACATAAATCTGGAGGTATCTTTGCACAACCTGCTGGAAAGATGCATGCTGGGTTTGCTTGTCTCAGCTTTCCTCAGCCCCACGGTGCAGCCTTGCAAAGCTGTGGAGAGGTGTGGTGGTAGGCAGGTTGGGAACTGAGAGGCCATGGAGAGATACCATCTTTTGCTGCACAGGGTCCATGCCTGGCACCTGCCTGCCCTTGCCGTGGCACCAGCTTGTGCTGGGTGATCCCTCAGCACTCTGCAGGTGAGCAGTGAGTACCCGTGGGTGCTGCTGCCAGCAGCAAAGAGGACATGAGAAACGTCTGCATGCACGTGCCACCAGAGCTGCTCTGGTGGAAAATCATCTCAGTTCACGGGATAAACAGCTGTCTAAGACAGCGCTTAGACCACGATGAATCCAAAGGTGGATCTCTTGACCTCACCTGGTGAAGCAGGCACAGTCCCAGCATCCATAGGCAGATGTGATGGGTGAGAGCCTGTGCAGCCCTGGTGGCTGCTGAGGCACAGAGATGTATTGCAGCACTCCGAGATTCACACTGAGGCGGGGAGGGGCTGCTCTGCATCCCAGGGAATGCTTTCACCGACGAATCTAGTGCAACCCTAAAGTTTGTGAAGCACGAAATAAGATTTCTCTTTAAGAGAGAATCATCAGCCCTCACTGAATTACCCAAGTCCTTTCTATTGTTTTAAATCACCCTCCCAGGACCCCCTGTGTGCTCTCATGCAGAAGTCGTTCATTAGATAACCTAGGATTTTGCTGGGATGGCAGGAGCCAGCACCTATCCACAGCAAGCAGCAACTGTGCAGCCCTTACTGAATTATTGTGGAAATGGCTGAATCCCTGCAGCGTAGCCTGTTTTACCTGCACACGAGCAAAATAAGGTAGTCTCCTCCCCAGGGGAGGGGGTTTATCACATTTTGGGGTACTGGAACCCTGGGGTTATGAGAGGAGCTAGGGCTGATGGGAGGGAAAAAGAAAATTTTGGTGAGGTAATAGGCACAGGTTCCTTGAATTAAGGGAAACTTTACATTGTACTAGAAAGATTCTGCATGACTGAACCTAAAAGACTGATTTGGGGGGTTCTGACTGGCCAGACAGAGGTAGCCTTAAGCAACCCTGCTATGCAGTGGCACCAGGAGATCAGTTCCCTGGGATGTCAGGGGATCATACGTCCCTGCAATCCTAAAGGCTAGTGGAGAAGACATGTTCTGCTGGTCCCTCCAGGTCTTCCAAAATCCTCTCTCGAACTGCAAGAGTGAGAGTTGTTGAATCCATCATTGGGCTGTGCAGATGCTGCTGTGGTTGCTGATGCAGGGAGGTGCCTAACATGGGGAAGCTGTCCTTGCTTCCTCTCCCTTGCTCCTGTTTCAGATCCCAAGGCAGCCAGCAGTCTGTGGGTTGCAGTTTGCTGCTCAGAGGATGAGCATATTGCCCAGGACATTAGTGACTTACGCTTCCCAGGCAGCTTAGCATCATTCGTGTTCCCAATTTAAAGAGAAGTCAGAATCCCACCTGCGGCTGAAGAGGGAATGTTCAGATCCTCCTCTCCTTTCTGCTTCAGACTTGTGGGAAGAGGTCGGGGCCTTAAGCACCAGACTGCTGCCATCCCACTGCCCTGGGCTGCTTGTAGAGAGGAATATTTACCATTAGTGGGCAAAGGATGCTGCAGAGCAGTCTGTGACATTGACATGGAGCGTATGTGTGCCACATGGTGCCACTGTGTCCTGCCTCATTGCACTTTATCTCCTAAAACAGCAGCTTTGTGGTAAGAAACCAAGGGCATCCCTGCAATGAGTCACTTTGGGGCCATGTTTCTTTCATCTGGAGCACTCCACGATGCTGATGCCACAAGTTGTGAGTACTCCTGGACTGACAGATTAATTATTAATTGATGTGGGTTATGAATTTTTCAGTGTTTTCTCACACTGTGCATCACAAAGTGAAACACCTTTTATGAGACAAAGATCTCTCCTAAAGCCCTACATCAAAGCTGCAAAATTGTCGCCCATATTGTGATCTTGTTCAGCCTTCACCATGAGCATGTTTGCTTTGAAATACTTAATCAGCCATTTGCTGAGCTGCAGAGCTTCCAGCGTGTTAAAGGATGAGTGCCTTGAAACTTTCTCTTTGAGGCATTTGGCACCTATAACCACGCACAGCGCATGCATTTTGCTGCACTAATTATTTTGGGAGGAGTTTAAGCTAGGCCTAGGAAGAACTTAAGTGGGTCATGGCTTTTGTCTAAGTCTTCCAGTCATGGAAAATAATTCACAAAGTGGCATTTTCAGACCCCCCAGCTGCATGGTGGTGTGCTGGACACAGGGATAGAGAAAACTAATGTTGGGGATCACTGAGAGTGCCCGCAGCCAGGACAGTCCCTGCTTGGCAGCAGCCCACCTGATATTGGCACCTATTCTTCGGTGCCAATACTGCCATGGAGGAAAAACAACACAGGCAATAGCTGAGGATTTCATAGAGACCTGGACTAAATGCTTTCCTTTCCAGAAAACTAAAAGCCAGGTGTGTTTCCATTCCCAGTGCAGCATAAAGCAGGTTGCTGCAGCTCAGCATTTGTGCTGCCAGAGCATTTAAAATGTATTTTTGCAGAACCCCGTTGCAAATAGCTGGTCTCCTGCAGGAGCATGTCTTGGGAGGGCCACTGGATCCAGCACCACATTGTAACCTTTCACAGGGAGGGGAGATGCACTGGGACAGGCCCCAGTTACGCTTCAGGAACGGGGATGTTGTGACATCTGCTGTCCTTGCTGGGAAGCAGGGATCAGCATTAGCAGTGGCTGGCAGGGAGGAATGAAACTGTTAAATGGTCCCGGTGGTTTCTGGCTGGTGCTGATGGCAATTACACCAGTGATCCCTGTCACATCCATGGTGTAAATGCCAGGCATTGAAGGTTGTATCTGTATCTTACATCCTGTCATTATAAACCAAACCCTCTTAGCTTATAACGATGTTACTTCATTAAAAACCCTTGTAGTTTACAACAATGTTATTCCCAGCAGTGCTGAGCTCACAGCCTGGGTTTAGCTCCTGCGTTGTGTTTCACTCCCTGTGTCTGTTGGGACCGTGCCCCATCAATCCGTGTTTGGTGGAACAGCCGGATCCACCGTGCTCTTACCAACCAGCCAAGGGCTGTGTGCAGCTTGTCACTTGCGCCACCAGCATCGTCCCCAGACTGGGAGGGTTCATCCCATCTGCAGCCCTCTCGCTGTGGTCGATGGCAAGAGAGCTGTGCCCTGCTCAGTCCCCAGGCAGGTGGGTGGATCTTGAGGTGTGAATCTGAACCAAAGTGCTTTGTGCACAACAAAGAAGGAAGGAGGAGGGCAGCCTGGGCTGCTCCGGTGGCTCATTTGGAGCCATGGCAGCAATTGTAAATGGTTTGACTTTCAGCTGTGATAAACTGGAGCTGGAGCTTTCAATATAAGCACTTCAAATAAAACACTTGGACTCCAAAAGCATGGGGGTTTAAAATCCCTTAATATTGTTCGTGTCCTTGCACTGCCTTTGGCATTTCCTGGTATAAGTAAAAGTGAGCCTGGGCTCTTGGCTTTAAAAAGTATAAGGCTCAGGCTGAGCGATGTGCGAGTGATCTCTGATGCAGCAAACAATTTAGATGTGGGTTTGGTAGGTGCCTGTGCATCATGTTGAAGATCTTACAGCCCAATTAGGCTGGTTTGTTTGTGTCTGCTTCTGCCTTTCAAAGATGTACAGGGATTATCTCCCATCCTTTTGGGATAACAGGAAGAAAATTCTCTCAGTGAGCTTGTTTCAGGGGCATGGAAGCAAAGGATTGCTTCTGCAGGCCAGCAACTGGTTCTTACTGGCAATCAAAACTGTCAAACTCTCATGAGGTACATTTTAAACCCATTTGTCTTATTTACTAGTGCCCACTACAAATTATTCCTTATTAACAGCTTATATGTAAAAAACCTGTCTTCTTGCAAGGTCTTTTTCCTGCAATTGAACCCTCACCAGGGGTTAGAGTAGACACCTGCCCTGCAATGCCTGTAGTGATAAGCTAGCTGCTGGTCAGTTTTAGGTTCCACTTAAAACTTAATCTATATATAGTTTTGAGTTTTTATTCTTTTGCTTTAGCAACTGTTGCACCAAAGTAGATAATCTCTGCAGGGCAGGCAGAGAGAACTAATGTGGTTGCAGGTAGACGTATGAAAACATCTAATTTACCAGCAGGCAGTTGGGTAATGATCAGTCGAGAATTACAATTTATGTAAATCATGTATTTGTGGCATGCTGCTAAAGAAAAGCCCAGTGAATATGACAAATCATGTATATACTGAAATCTATAATACTTTTCACATTTAATTGACTGGGGCAACCTTATGATTTATATCTTTCCTTTATTCACAGCACACCCATAACATAGTCATAATGCAGAACGAAACTAATTCAGTTTCTCTTTGACTTTTTAAATCATTTATGTATTTGGCTGTCAAGTACTTGAATATAAAGTGGGCATGCATGTGGCAGATAATAAATAGCTGATTCTCTAGTTAAGAAATTGAGTTTTAATGATATTAAGGCCTGTGTTGCCTTACTTGGTCTTGCTTAGATGGCGTGCCTCACATTTGCACCCTGCCTTATTTCACAAGCAAAGTGTATTTTATGGGTTACCAGCATTACTCTCTTAATGGCCCAATATAGCGCTATGACTGTGTAAAATGCACTCTGCTTGCTCTGATGGCAGCAGAAGCCTTTTCCATGCGCAGGAGTCCTTCCCAGACATAGGCGCAGACAGCGGCTGAGCTGTTAGGCTGCTGCTCTTAGTCACAAGAGATCTGCTGGAAGGTGCCAGGAGGACAGGCAGGGCTGTCTCATTAGTACCATTCTGTAGACAACAAGAAGAAAATGTTATTTTGGCTACTACAGCCTACGGTTGCTTTCCCAAAGATCAGTTTTTGTCATGGAGCTATCATGCAGAGTCATTGAAAATACAGCCTGGAAAGATTTTTTATTTCTTTTAAATACCAGGTTACTTGGCTTGGCATCACTGCTTAATCTTGGGAAGCACAGCCCTGGAAAGCAACACCTTACCCACTCAACCACAGAGACTGCCTAGGCTGCTTGTTGGCTCCTAAGAAAAATAATCTTCTGCAGTCAGATCTTTCCTTGACACCTGTAGCATCACTGGCAAACATCTGCACAATCAAGATAGTGCAGAAAGCGTGAGGCAGTTTGTTGGCTCATTATCATACTGCAAAATCAACCCACAGCAGCATCCTCTATTTCTAAATTTAGGTCCTGAGTTATTTTGGGTAGTGTGTGATTAACCTCAATTACTGTAGCTCAGATAGAATTCAAATAATGCCACCTCTTTCGGAGTTGCAAAGAAATGGAAATCTGGGTCTGTGCATTTCCTACCCTCAATGAAGCAGCTCCGAGAGGTGCTGGTGCAGTTGCAGAATAGTTGTGAGGTACATTTGTTCATGGAGAAATTAACAGGGGCAGCTGGTCCTGAAAGGTGCTGGTAATCCACGGCTCAGTACTGGTGCTGGGATCAGGAATATAAAGATGAACCACACCACCAGGTTACGTCGTGCAGCTGGTGTGAATGAAGCCATTGAAGCTTCAGTGGATTTGGATCACAGTCAGGACACTGTGTTGTTTTCCTGAATTAAATCCATAACAAAGGCTTTCAAAAGCTAATCAAAAATACACTTTCCATCAATCTCAGCCGTCGTCAGTGTTGGCTCTCTGGAAAATCAGTGGTGAAGCAGTGTGCAGAAGTAACACCTGCACCCGTGCAGATCTGCACGAGCGTGTGTGGGAGAGGGCAGGCAAGGGATGGGCAGGCAGACAGGCGAGGAGATGCCGTGGAAAGTGATGGGTCAGGGGCAACGTGGCGTTTCAGCTGATCCAGTGAGCACCAGCAAGTGAGCTCATTGTTCATCAGGCTGAGAATCGGAACTTCTGTCATCACTGTAGCTGTAACTTTCCAGACTACACTGCACCAGACCACCTCAGGGTGATGATGCTCATCCCCAGGAGGCATCAAAAACTATCTGTCTTGGGCTGGTGAACATTGTGTTTGTCCTTTGTGGGGGCTTCTGTTCCAGAATGTGGCCCCTCACCACCTGCTCTGTCTATCAACAGGGTAGCACAGGTGGTCAGCCTGAAGAACTGAACTGCTCCTAAAAGTGCTGCATTGGTTAATTTTTCACCTTGATTTGCCTTTTGTTTTCATACAGCTGGACAACCCTGATGAGCAGGCAGCGCAGATCAGACGCGAGTTAGATGGACGTCTCCAAATGGCAGAACAAATTGCCAAGGTAAAAAAAAAAAGTCTACTGTTATTAATAACCTCTTCATTTAGAAGTATACAAGGAGCTTGATTCGGCCCCCTGGTCCTGTCATTCTCTTACAAGTTTCTTCCCACAATAATTACCAGCTAAAAATGATCAGATTTTTAGCTGCAAACAAAACAAGATGAAGCTGTTGTGATGTGCATTTCTTGGAATGTCCTGTTGGGCTGGGACAGTTTAGGATCCTGAAAAATCCCTTGTAAATCTTGAGAGGTGTCACATTTTTATGTTAGACAATAAGGTGGATGATGGTGTGTAAAAAAAGGAGCCAGGAATAGTCCTAATGAGATTTGTGTTGCTTGCTGGGCTAATGGGAGCCACAATTTCCTGCCTGTAGGTAAATGCTGCCTCAATAAAGGTCCTTCAGATGTACTGTCCCCAAGAAGTTCACACTGTGCATGAGAGCAGTCAGGCCATCCTTGCCCCCTGCAGACATTGCTGCTGTTTGGAGCAGTAGGCACGGGATCTCCAAACAGCTTTGATAACCAAGCACTCAGCTAATCCCCCTAGAGACCCTTCTGTAAGGAGCAAATCACACCCTCACACAGTGCAGATTTACGTGGCCTCCAATGGACCTTAGATGATGGAGAAGATCCTGTTGACATCAGTATGGCCAAGTTTTATCCTTGCCTCTGATCAGATGCTGAGTCACTGATAATGCCCTAATGGGGCTGAAGTCATTGGGAATGATCTATCTGGCTGTTCTTGATAATCAAGAAACCATTACTACAAGGCAAAAAAAGAGATCTAATCAGAGAGACAAGCGCAGTCTAGTGGCCTGCCTTTCAGCAGCAGTTCTCCCAGCGCTGAGCTGGGCCCAAATTAGGATTTTTGTGTAAGAAAGGTAACATCAGAGCTGTTTGCAACCACACTGATATGCCTGGGTGTGAAAAGCAGAGCACACTGATTTATAGTCAGGAGTTAACAATGGTGCTGGTGGAGCCTGCACAGCTCCTCCTCACTAACACCTCTGTTAAACATCTGCTGCTGTTTCGTCTTTGGGGACATAGGCTCTGGTTTTCCCCACTTCACTGATAAAATTAGTGAGATGGCCAAGGACCACATGGCCAATCAATGGTGCAGCAAAACTGCAAACTGACTGCGGCTCTTTTGTTCAGCATTTGGCCCTTTGCCACTTTATTCCTGTCAAGAAAACCTACAGTTTTTCTTTGCAGTGAAATGTAAGCCCTTGCATTGAGTGCGGCTGCTCTGGTTCTGAGATGGGTAGCCAGGCCCTAGGTGCCAGAAAAAGATTGCCTGGTTTTGTTATTTCATTTTCTCTTTATGGCATCTAGAACAACAATATGCATGATTCAGTAGCAGCAAGCAGAAGCTGCAGCTTCATGAATT
Organism: Callaeas wilsoni; assembly: GCA_013398955.1. Classification (NCBI taxonomy): domain Eukaryota; kingdom Metazoa; phylum Chordata; class Aves; order Passeriformes; family Callaeidae; genus Callaeas; species Callaeas wilsoni. The sequence continues at coordinate 146,882 of VWPU01016951.1, read as the reverse complement.
ATTTTTTGCAAATGAGAATTTGCCATTTCCATTCTTCCCCCAAGGATGCTGAAAACAAACCGTGACACTGCTGGCCATCCGAGAGAGGGTCAGGGTGAAACTCCTCAACATAACCTGACATAGCCCTGTGCAGAATTCAACCTTCAAAATGCAACAGTGCAGCTTGGAAGGTGGTTTAAAGTAAAAGAGACTTACCTGTGTTCCAGTTGGCAGCCAGGGATATTTAATCTCTGTCATGGTACTGCTGCAGACTTCCTCTCCAGAATGTGAGGTCCTGCCAGCATCTGCCTGCGAGAAACCTTGTTCTTTCAGATCCATGAATACCATATTTTGGAGGCATCCAAATGACCTTTTGAATCCTTTACTGTAGCCTCCTTTCTGGGCAAGGCTGCTTTCCCTCTAACAGAGGGCAGGTTCACAATTCAGCTCAGTGACAGGATAGCATTTCCATTTTTATCTCCAATATGCAGCTTTTAATACAGATTTGCTGCACAGGGAGGCTTACAGTGCTCGTGAAGCCAGCCCTGAGGTGGCCGTCCTGGAGATTCCATGCTCAAGGCAAATTAATGCCTCATTGATAAATTAAGAAAATCACACTAGGACATTTGCACTTCAGAGGCAGCAAAGGCTGTGGAGTCTTACGGGACCAGTGGCTCTGCAAGGCTTTGTCTGACCTGTTGTGTGACCTTGAACAAGTCACTGTTCGTACCAGCTTTCCTGCCTCTGGATACCAGGACACAGCTCTGGGTCTTTTTGCCTTCCCCTGTGCCCAGGAGGGTGCAGCTCAGCGCAGCACTGGGGCAGTACTAGGCGAGGTCCCCCACTGAGCCTGACTCCATCAAAGCACACCAGCCCAGCCTCGGAGCCAGGCGGCTTGAGGATCACGCTCGGAGGCAAGCAGATGTTTTAAAGCTGAATCTGGACAGGCTTCTCGGTCTGCGTGTTGTACTTTTCCAGCAGCTAAACAGAGCAGCATTACAGCTGAGAGCTTAGAGATGCCAAGGCAGACGTGTATTTTTCTCTGCAGTAGCGAGTGCCCTGCTGTCCTGTGGTGCCTTTTCCCCCACACAGTCACCTGGCCTCAAGGACAAGGAGGAGCACGTGTAGGAGCAACTAAATGAGACCTTGTGGTCACACTAGAGTGATATGTCTGTCTGGGGCTGGACCCACTCTGCTCCAGCCTGCTGGACAGGTCATTCCTCAGTATCTTAACTCTGCCTCTCTCCATGCTTGTCCCATTCCTGATCCTCTCTCTGCTCCCCATACATGAGGAGGTGACTAATGCCCTTTCTTGCTGTTGCCTGCATCTCTCGATAGTGTCTTACTCCAGACTTCCCCCAGCTTTATCTCCAGTCTGATGGGTGACTTGAGACATCGCCTGCATCTCTGCATTTCCAACATCAGTTAAATAGTCCCAGTTAAATTGTTATGCATCACTTCAAACTACATTTTTAGCCTTAATACGAGAAGTTGCTGGTGGCACACAGTGAAATGTCTCAGTCCTTGTTGCATTTCTGAAGAGGTTTGTGAGGGCAGTGCCAAAATTGCGGTCCCTGGAGAGATGGATGGCAGCAGGGTAAAAAAGCAATAATGTCTGAACATCATTGCTGCAGCAGTAGTTCTCAAAATCTACAAAACAGTTGCTTTTTTTTTTTCCTAGGGGTGAGTTGTAACTTATATAATGCACAGACAATACAGCAGGCAGATTAGGTAGTTTATCTTCCGTCAGGTCTAATTTACATGAGGGAATTGCTTCCCAAGATTGAGGCTGGAAACAGATGACTATACTTCAGCTGCTTGGTGTGAGTGCTGCTGTGAGCTCTGCTTGTAGTGGGTAAGCTATTGAGGACTGATGCAAAAACTAGTGCAGAGGAGAGCTCTTTCAGCAACCTGATGACAGTCTTCTAGAAGAAACATGACCTTGTTTTCTTTTCTAGCATGCATTTTACGAATGGCTTTTTACAATTTTGTGACTTGCCAACCAAGATTCTTTGCACATCAGCCTTGTGTTCCCTGGCCACAGATGCTGCCTCACTTTCTTACTCCTTGCACAGTGTCTCGTAACCCACTGAGAGACATTCAAATCCTGAGCAGATTCAGGCCATGGGAAGAGTTGTCAGAAGATGCAGGGCTCAGGCCGGTGATGGGCAGCAGTTCAAAGCTGAGAACATGCATTGGGGAACATCGTATTTTGCTCTCACTGTCACTCTTGGATTTAGAGTTTAAATTTCCTGTTGACAGCAAGCAGTACTGGAGGGTCTCACAGTGAAAGGTTGTCTTCTTGGCGGGATGCTCAGACCTTGGCAAGTAGTGGAAAGGATGTTTTACCCCTTCTTCCAGTTAGCACCAAACATTCCTGCCCACACATGGCTGGTTTTCCCTCTCTGGGCTCCTTTCACACCTAGAAACTTGACGGAGCAACCGCTCAGAAGTGTTTTTAAAAGAGCTGGCACAATTGGGAGACTGGAAAACAAATTTCTTACTGTCAGCATCCTCTGACTCCTTAGTAAGTTGCTGTTGGTCACAAAGTTCAGTTGGGATCTGGCCTGGAGTATTTGTAATTGAGAATACGTCCATAGGAAAAAGCCCATTTGCAGATAGAAAAGCCAGTGAAATGCAAGTGCATGCAAGATACAGGAAAGTTGGACAAGTACCAAGCAGTAATTCTATGAGAAACTAGCAATAATGTTTCTACATTACCCAGGGGGAAGCTGTAATTTGTCATCTGGTTTGTAGGAGTTCCCTGCTCACAAACCTCTGCAGATGCTCCTGGGGGATTCTCCCACTGCAACAAGTGGTTGTTGATTGTCACAAATATTCATTCTGTTGTGTTTGTTTCCAAATCCAAGGAGCGCAAGTTTCCCAAGTTTGTGTCCAAAGAAATGGAGAACATGTACATTGAGGAGCTGAAGTCGTCTGTCAATCTCCTGATGGCAAACTTGGAAAGCATGCCTGTGTCTAAAGGAGGCTCCGAGTTCAAGCTGCAGAAGCTGAAACGTAGTCACAACACCTCAATAATTGACATGGGAGAGGAAAATGAGAACCAGCTTTCCAAGTCAGACGTCGTGTTGTCGTTCTCCCTGGAGGTAAGCTACATGCACACAACAGTGTGCAGAGCTCATGGGAGTAAAAAGCACAGCAGCCAACTTCTGCTCAGTTCAAATTTAGGTTAGGTGGAGAGAGGTGAGTAGAAATCGCTCTCTGTTTACTGGAAGCTTTGCCTGTGATTAAACACTGTGTCCTTTCTGGTGTCTCACCACCTTGTTGGAACAATCTGTGTGATATGCACTGTCTGGCATTTCCTGATGATCTACATCAAATGGCTCAGAAATCTGCAGCATTAACTGCTCTCTTCATGCAGTTTGTTACTGAGTGTAGCCCAGTAACCCTGAGCCTGTATTGTCCCCAAAACCAGTACTATAATGCAACGCTCTTAACATCAGCATGTTTAACTCTTGCTAGCTAGACGTGTTGCTGTTTTTCCCTGCGAGAATTTCTTCCTCTTTGAAGAACTGTGAAAAATTCCTGGAGTTTGAATGCACTCAACAGATTGGTTTGCAGTTTGTGTGGAAATACTGTGCTGTGCTGGGTCGCTCCTTGCTCTCTGTTGCAGGCTGACTTTCTGCTCGGCGCTCTGTCGAGCAGTTTGTCTGTGCAGCCCAGGGGAAGGCAGGGTGCTGCTGCTGCCTCTGACACGGGCTGCCTTGGTCCTGGAACAGTGTTGCTCAGTAGCCGTTTTCAGCCAGCTCAGTTGTTTTGTGCAAACACATTTGTGGTCTGTTTGTGGGCATATTTACTTTGAGGAGTCATCAGCTCACCCGTACAGAATTGTTGTTGTCTGTCAATGAGTGGGTTTATGTTATATTGTCAAAACAACTACCAGGATGGAGTCAAAAATGTAGGATGCAGAAAAATCAGAAAATTCTGGGTTTGTGTAGTTTCCTGTTTATTTCCCTTCCTAGGGGCTCTCTTGTTATGCATACCATGCTAATGCAAAACTTAACAAGTCCGGTTGTCCAGTCTCAGAATTTAACTCATTAAGTGTCTGAAACCATCTTTATAGTGTTCGGTTCAGTCTTATTTAAAACTAGGGCTGTGAACCCAGAGATGGTACCATCAAAAGCAGCATCAATAAGCCTGATTTCCAAGCATTACCGTATGGAGGAGCAGGGAACTATCAGAAGCAGCAGCAGCCGCTCCCTATTGCAGAAGCTGTGCAGTGTGTACAGCTGTGTGTGAAGGGACACCCTTACAACAGGGTGTCACAAATGCTTTGCTCCAGCTGAACCCCATCTGGTGGGAAGTCAAAGCCCAGTGAAGCACTGACTTCAGGAGCTGGCAGGTCTGGGCTCTGCTCAGTGCACAAAACTCCTGCTGCAAGAAAGCTTTTACCAAAAATGTGCACTCATCAGAGGGTTTGTGGAGCTCTGTGTGGCAAGGAGAGGATCCTCAGCTCCAGACAGATCAGAAGACCTGAGGAGAGGAATTTTAAACCCCTGTGTATATACTGCATAGATAGCTGTAATAAAACATGAACAGAAACTCCCACAGCGCTTCTTGTAGAAATGTTTAAGGTGTGTGGTTAATGGGATTAATCACCTTTAAAAAAAGAAAAAAGATTAATTACTTGCAAGAAACTTAGGTGGTGATTTCTTAATAAGAAAGATTTTCTGTAAGCAAGATGAAGAAAGATTTTAATTATTTTTTTACCAGAGCTGTAGAGTGGACAAGAGGCTCCAGTTTTAAACTGGAATAGGGTAGATCTAGATTAAGTGTAAGAAAGAAAATGTTTTTGGTGAGGGTGGTAGGACACTGGAACAGGGAACAGCTGAGACATAGGTATTCCATCCTTGGAATTTTTGAAGATCAGGTCGGATGGGGCTCTGAGCAACCTGATCTAATGAAAGATATCCCTGCCACAGCATGGGGATTGGACCAGATGACCTTCAAATGTCAACCCCAAACTATTCTATGATTAATATGGAAAATGTGCTTTTGGCACAAGCTTAGTAGTTGTGTGCTTTTTTATTTTCTGGATTTCACATATTAAGGCACTTCTAGATGGGGCAGGACCACGTCTGTGAAGCCCATCTCCTGAAGCTTGGTACAGCCCTGGACACCCAGGGGTTTCAGTGAGCCCATGTGCAGTCAGAGGCAATCCAGGTCTCCATACAGACCTGGCTGGCTGCCACGCTCCCCACTCAGCCTGGGCAGTGGCACTGTCCCTGCCCACCTGCCACCGTGAACATCCAGCAGCACACGAAGGACCCCAGCGCTGGCTGACCCCAGCGCTGGCTGACCCCAGCTCTGGCTGACCCCAGCGCTGGCTGACCCCAGC
>VWPU01016951.1:0-141446 GCA_013398955.1 Callaeas wilsoni | reverse complement strand
GACCCCAGCGCTGGCTGACCCCAGCGCTGGCTGACCCCAGCTCTGGCTGACCCCAGCGCTGGCTGACCCCAGCGCTGGCTGACCCCAGCGCTGGCTGACCCCACGGCTTCAGCAGCCGCAGCAAGGTCTGAAGGAGGCTGCTCCTCTTATATTTCTCCTTCTCTGCCTGCAGGTTGTCATCATGGAGGTGCAGGGTCTGAAGTCGCTGGCCCCCAACCGCATCGTGTACTGCACCATGGAAGTTGAAGGTGGGGAGAAGCTGCAGACGGACCAGGCTGAAGCCTCAAAGCCAACGTAAGCCTTGCTTAGCTTTTTGGTCTCTCCACCACGCTCTCCTCTGGCCTGTCTCTGCACTGCTGAGTCACTGCAGATAACTCTGGCTCCTGCGTGGTGAGGGCAGAGGGGACTCTCAGAAGCAGAGGAGAAAGATGGCCTTCCACACATGCAGAGTGTTGTCCTGCAGCTAAGAATGGTACATAAGCCCTGACTGAGGGAAAAAAAGTGTTAATGAGAGGCTTATGTCTCGCGTAGCCATAGAGAGATAAATTTGTGCCTATGCGTAAGTGCTTTACTAAATAGGGATGGAGTTAAACATGTGCTTAGATAAGTACTTGTCTGAGTGTCCATCTGAACGGGTGACATCAGGTATAGGTACATTATCTTGTCCTCACTGTCAGGGTTTTGGCAGTCCTATGAGAAAAAAAGAGCAGCTGGCAGGGACACAGTTTGGCAGCCACAGCCAGAGGTGGAAGAGAGGATCTGAGAAAAGCTTCAAGTGACTCAGTTAAAGCTTTATCTGAGGCCTCTCTGGCCCAGTCCAATTCAAGGGCAGAGTCTTGTTCTGTCCTCTTTGACCTCATCCCCAAATCCCCCCTTTTGACCCCATACTTGGCTTTCTTTTTTCTTACCTGGATGTTGTTAAGCGCCTACCAGTAGTGATTGGTCTTTGCTATTTGGAAGGAGAAAATGATGAATGGCTTATTTCCTTTCCTATTTGTGGGATTAGTAAACTTTGAAACACTATGAATTTGAGGCAGTTTTTCTCTAGATGACTGCAGAGATTTCACACTTAAATTAAATTCTCAGTGTGCTTCCTCACGGTGTAGAATTGCTAAGGTGGTATGAAACCTCCTCCAGGAGTAGGGAGCAGTACTACTGTGCTCATATACCATTCCCAGTGAGTGGCCAGTCCTCAGTGGTGGTTTGCGAGGAGCTTCCCAAGCCGGTGGAAGGAAATCCAGAACCACCTGGCTGCAGGATGTGGGAGTGCACAAGCACTGCAGGCAGCTCAGGAGCAGTGGATGTGGGCAGGACAGAGCAGAGATGAGGACAGGCTGCTTTCCCTCTGTCACTGTCCTCTCACAGAGGCACAGAAATTGCTGGTGCCTCATGCCCTGCGCTGCACCAGAGCAGCAGGAATCCGCAGTAAGCGGTTCAAAAACAATATTCCCAATCAGGGAAAGTGCTGCAGCCTGGCTGACTTTTCAAAATGCTTTGAAATCTGCTTTAGAGAAGGAAGGAAGAGAGCTGTGCTTAGAGCAAAATTTCCATGAGAACTTACAATTGTCACTATTTTAGGTATTCTTATTGCTTCAGTGGAGAAAGTTGGGCTCTATTTAGGGGAAATTGCTACTATGCATACTGAAAAAGCACACTTCTCCTGGGTTACATGTACTTGTTTAGATTGGTCAGTTCATCCCACTTTTGCTCACAGGATCTGCCCTTCCATGGACAGGTGCTCTTTCTGCAAGATGTAGGACCATTTCTATGAGAATTGCTTTGAAAATAAGACCTGCAGGAGTGAACTCTTTAATTGAGTGGGTCTTTTTAGTATAATTAAATGTACGGTGTCTGGGCATGAAGCCATCAGCCCTCAAGAAAAGGCAGCCAACACTGAGTGCTGCAGTGTGATAAAGTTATGCAAGTCATCACACTCATCCTCTCTCTGCACTGGCTTCCTGTAGAGGTGCGAGCCAAGCTTAAAGTCTTCTGGATTGCTCCAGCACTTGAGCTAATACCTATGGAAATGGTTTAGGAGGGGAGCAGGTTTGACAGTTATATTCCTAGAGGGTCCTAGGACCTTTTCATTCCAGAACCAAAGACCAGCCAAGCTGAGGCTCTAGAATAACCTTCACAGAAACCGGAGGCCATCACAAAAAGCTTGTCCTTCTTTCCTCTCTGCATTAGAGGTGTTTCTTTCACAGTGCTTCCCCTCCCAGGCACAGCAGCACAGATACAGGAAACCAAAGCCCTGTGAAAGCAATTTACTGTACCTATGTTCTCCTCTTGAGAAGAGAGAATGAATCAGATGTGACAGGTTTGTCATCTTGCTTAATACAAGACTTGAAGGCCCTCAGGTACTCTGGTGATGAGGGCAATGATGGAAACAGCTCAGAGAAGTTTTTGGTGCATTTTTGAGCAGTGCTGCCTTAGAAAGAAAGGATTTATGGCCAGGCAAAACAGCCTCCTGAGGTGTTAGTTTAGATGCCGACATCAGTCTCACTGAGGTCATTCACACCACATGTGCTTCTGTACTTTTTGTAATAAGCAATCCCCCCCTAAAGAAAGGAAGCAGCTCAGTGAAGGCATGAGGGACTGCTCGCTGCCCAGCATCCCAGGATTTGTGTGCTTTGGCAGGGGATGCTGCCTGGCCTGGGGGTGAAGAACACTTGGAGATTTTGAGCCTCAGCACTATGAAACTGTAAATACTGAAGAAAGTTACCTCTGTACATCCCAGAAGTTTTGTATCTCAGAGGTTCGAGAACTGCAGGTTAAGCACCCGTGCTCAGAATATGCAGTGAATACAGTTCTGGAAACAGGCAGCATTTTTAAACTGCCAGCCTTGAAACTGTTTGAAATTCAGCTTTGCCATTGTCTGGAGGCTCTACAGGCTACAAAAGACTAAATTTCTCATAAGCATCAGGGGAGAAAAATTACATTTGAACAGTAAGATTCACTGGAAGCTTTCACTTTTCTAAGACAGCCCTATGTCCTGGTGTGGAGAGTGTTAGGGGCCACTCAACCTTGTAGGACATCTTTTCACCCAACTTGTGGAGTTGTTCACTATATTCTCATATGTCCTTGAAATGCCAGCCCTCAGCTAGAGACCCAGTCACAGCACACTGGTGATGGTGGCTGCTCTTCAGCTCAGTGCTGTGCCAGGGGTTCCAGCCTAGCTTCCACATCTCCAATGGCAAAAGGTAATTCACCAGCCAGGGAAGGATTTCCAAAAGCACTGGTCTAGGTCTGTGAGAGATTCTTCTTTCATCTTTCTGGTGCAAAACCAGCAGTTTTTGAGAAGAAAGCATCTTAGGGACTTTGGAACTTGAATCCTGTTTGCAGATCTTGAGAGAGGCAGGGCAGCAGAAGGGTTAGCAGCCACAGATACCCGGTGATCAGATGAGTTGTGTTCAAGGAGTGTGGTTTTTGGGACAACAGTAAATACTGGCCTTCTGTTTCTTCTCAGGCTTCATGTTGGATTGCTGACAATTTAAGCCCAATCCCTTCATGTGAGGATTATCTGCATCCACGCAGATGCAGGGGATGGCACAGTTCTAGAGAAAGCCAGACCTGAAATAGCAAGGTTCATTTCAGATCAGGCTTGCAGTGTTTTATTAGTAGTGCTTTTAATAAGTTGTGTAAGAAAAAGCTTTTGTGTATTATGCCCTAACACGCAGATGCCTCTAAAAGATATCTCAAATCCCAGTGTGAGACGGATTTTACTGCTTTTCGTGCTGAAACTGTATTCTTGCAGATGGTTGTGGGGTTTATACCCTTCCCCCTCTTCCCTGCATATTGGCCTGTGGTCTGCCCTCTGCATGTCTCCAAAATGCCCTTCCAGGAGCTGTGTTAGTAGTGCTGCTGTTTGTGCAGCCTGGGAACAGGGTTGTCAAGGGGTTTGGGAATAGCACAAAAGATCCAGCCGCAACCCCCCTGTCCTAAAGTCTCTAGAGAAGCTGCTGGATATATTTAAAGAGTGACCTGTGCTTGTAGCAGTGCTTGTGGTCAGCATCTTACATCACCTTTCTCTGATGTGAGCAGAACAAAAGAAAAGAGACCCAAACAACAGCAAGGACCTATGTGCCTTGTGAATAAATGCTATAGATTCTGGACTTATTCTGGCACCCAGATAAGTCTCATTCTCCCCTCTATCACAGTAGTGAAAATTGGGTGTCCCTGCATTTAACTGAGCTGAACCATTTGGGGTAAAGCAGTAAATACTGGTTGGGGAAGAATCTGACCAACCTGTCTGTGCATTTGACATGCCAGGAAGGGACAGGGGTGTGAGCTGCTCCTCTGGAAGTGTTTTCATTTTGAGATTATATATCCCCCTTGCAGAGCAGTCTCTGCAGTCCTAGTGCAAGGGTTGTGCAGTAGCTCAGAGAATGAGAAGTGAGGATGGAGCTTGTTGTTTTCTGAAGGAGGAAGGACCACTCTTCATGGCTTGGGTTTTTTTCCATGTAGTTTTCTTCAGCACGTGCTGTGGGGCAGTGCTGGAGAAAGGACACTCAATGGCTCTCATCTGACTCCATGCCATGTCTTATGTTTGTCATGACCAAGGGCTTGAGCCTTGTGCCTTTTCCAGAAATTTACTCATGATAAAGTAATGTCTTTGGTAAACTTCTAAACCTCTCCCATCTCCTTTCCCTTAGCTGCCTGCCTAGGAGACAAAGGTGTCTGGTTTTATCTTTGTGCTTGCTCTGATGCTGCTCCCTGATTTGTTTCAAGGTGCTCTGACAGCTCTGCTGCTTATCTCTGCTGTGACAGGCTGCCCTTGTTCAGATCCCTGCACCAAACCTCCAAGCTTATCACTCAGCCAGAGTTTTTGTTTCAAATTGGTATGCCACATCCATCAGAGCCCACTGCCTGACCATGAAGAGGGACAGGACCTGCACAGCATCCTTCCTCAGTGCTGTTTAGTCACCTTCTCCTTCTGGGAGATGGGCACTGAGCAGCAAAGGCAGAAGCCCTGCGGGAAGGGAGGCTGGCAAGCAGGGATGCTTTCTCTGTCTGCAGAAGGGGAAAATCTGGTCTTTTCATTGAGGAATCCCCTGCCTGAGGCCCTGGAGTTTGAAGTGATGCCCGGTGGCTTTGCACGGAGAGGAGTGTGATAGGAGTGTCTGTCGCAGTCAGTGTTTAGCTGCCACGGTTTGTTGGGGGATGCCGTGAAAGCTCCCCTGTGGTAAAATGAGAAAAGTCCTTCTGAGAGGCAATCAATTCCAAATGAATATTCCGTATTCCGTATAACTAATTAGACTCTGCTAAACTAAAGGGTTTTGTATTGATGTGAGTGAGAGTAGAGTTTAATTCTTGTTGTGCCTCCCTCAGTACAGCTGTTGTTGCCAGGCCTGGTAGGTCTCTTCCAGACATGGCAAAGCTCAGGCACAGGTCCTGTGTGGCTACACAGTTTTAAGTAAGCATTCGTATTTAGGTTTGCATGCTTAGCTAAGCGCTGTGTAAGCAAAATTCACAGTGCTGGGTAAAACACAAAGCAAAAGGAAATTTTAGGAAATAGCTGCTTTTTCTTGCTTTTTTTTCCCTCCTCGTCACTCTTCTAATTGGCTTCAGTAATTAAATATAAGCTGTCTTAATTACCCACACTGATTGGATTGCCTTTCCAGTCACATGACTTCATTTCACAGCTGTGCAGATGTTTGCAGCTCTTTCTCCTTAGGAAACCTCTGGGAGCCGTAGGAATGTGTTAAAGCAGGTGACTGGGTACAGCAAACATCAGACACCACTGTGAGGTACAGTCCTTGTTCCTGGGGTGCGGCTCTGAGCAGAGGGTCAGTCTGCCCCAAGGCATCTGTTGGGGAAATGTCTTCCAGGAGACGTCTTCAGCTTTGGTCTCGGTGAGCAGGGTGCAGATGCCCTGAGCCCCTGATGCTGCTGGGCTAAGACGTGACAATGACAGGGACAGGAACTTCAGGGCAGTTGCTTTTAGCCCCTGTGTCTAAGGCTGAAGGGTAGAAAGTGGTGTCCAAATCCCTGACACAAGTTTTCTTACAGCTATTTAGCATGCCTAGGAGACAGTTTTCTGATGAGACTGTGCATGACTTTGCACCTGAAGTGTTCTGCTGTTAGCTTGGTTTCACCTGCTCTTCAGATCGTCTTTTGTGTGACAGTATTTCCATAATGCTCCTGAGATTTATGCTGTGATGTTCCCATTTCTGAAAGTGGAGGCTGTGGACAAGTCATTAAGCACAGCAAAAACTGCACTAAAAAGTTATTACCCGAGTGCAAGTATGTGATCTGTTATGGGAGGTCTTCATGCAAGTGATTTACTGCCCTTTTTAATTAGGAATTCAGAAGTACTTCTGATGCTCCCTCATAGCTGTTATGCAGGGTTGGTTCTTACTCAGCTCAGCCACTGTGGGAGAAAAATTCTTCTTTAGATTAAGCAGCTGAGTTTTTCTCCAGAATAAAGGCAAGATCCTGTAGGGATTCCCTTACCCTGAGTGTCACCCAGACAGCCACACTGCTGTGGAGGAGCCTCCTGGACAGCTGTGGAATACTCTGCTGGGACTGTGGATGGTGATCCCAGGTGGGGCCCTGTTCCCAAAGGTCTCATGTGCAGTCCCTGCTCTCCTGTACTACACCGTTACACTAGAAGCTGTGTTGAAGAATAGTGAAGGCTTGTTTCTTTACACTTTCCCCTTGTACTTGGTTTCTTCCAGTATCAAGTAAGTGCAAGCTCTGACTGTGTTTTCCCTGACTTCTAGAGCGCACAAAGCATTGCTTTCACACGGATTCTCTGGTGTCTAGTAAGGGTTGAGCTCATGCACCTTCTCTTTCACAGATGAATGTCTTGCTTTTCTCGCCAGCTGTCTAATTTCTTGAGTGTTCCTATGCACTCGGGAATTATGTATTCCTGTGATAGCACATACATTCAAATTTAAGTATTCCAGAAGGCGTGATGATGCCCAAGGCGATTTTCATCGACACCCGTCTGCTTCATCACTCCTGTGCTTGCAGCCTTAAGATGGGGATAGGAAGAACCAAAAGGACATTGAAATGAGATGGAGACTCAGTGATCTGAAATAGTGCTTAATTAAGAGGAGGACTACAAAATGCGGGTTCTGGGATACATTCGGTCATGCTGTTTATTGCTCATAGTTGGTGTTCTGAAAAAAATACTAAGCCATGCCTTAGTGTAAGTTCTGCACATCATTTGCCAAGGGAAAGGCGGGGGATGAGACATGTGAAAGGGCCCAGTTGTTGGTTTATTTATTAAGTGCTGTGTAGAAGTAGTGCACATTATTATGTAATGAGGGGTGCTGCTATTGCTGCAAAGCAGTGCAGGGAGATAGAGGACACGCTTTAAAGAATTGGTACTGTTCCTGCTCCTGTCTGGACAAAGCTCTGGAATGGTGAAATGAGAAGACCAGCGTTGATAGTGGTTTCTCAACATTTTAGATGTCCTTTCTGTGAAATGAAGGTAGAGTGTACTGGCTTTGCGAATGTGCTGCATCTCCCAACAAACCACAGAACTGAGTGTAAAAGCACTTAAAGGGAGCAATGTACTGTTGTCAGTACATGGACAAGGAGGACAAGGCATGCTCATGGAGAGAGGAGCTTGCAGATAGCTGGGTGGGCATCACCTGCTGGAATTGTCCACTCATCCCCACTGACCCAGGAGATGCTAGTGTGACTTTGCTTCTAGCTGTCAGAAGTTAGGCAAGGCAAACCCAGGTGTCTGGCTGGATTTGGGCTTCCTGTCCTGGATCCTGGCTTAGAAAAATATAGGACAGCAAAAATGTGAGTGGTGGCACAACAAGAGATGGTCTCACACTTCTTGTTCCTCCTTTTAGCTGATTTTGGAAGGGTACCTGTCCCGTTCTGCTATAAAAGGGGGAGTCGGGAAGGATTCTTTTTGATAGATTTCTCGCAGGAAAATAAAGCGCAAACGCGACAGTATTATACCTGAGAACCGTTTATTGATAAAAAAGGGCAAGTGTTCCTACTAAAGGGGGATAGAAAAAAAAGAGCGGAGAGGGAAAACGAGAAACGGGGAAAGAAACAGAAGACAGGGACAGTGCTACCGCGAGAACCCCGGCACTCTGTCATGGCCAGCTCGGCAGACGGAGCGTGTGTGCTGTGAACCGCAGTGCGTCTGCGTAGCTGCCGTGCCGGGCTGGGCACCATTTCCAAACTGCAGCAGGCCGCGTGTTCCTTCCGTCGGCGGAGAACAGGCTGCCGTGGCCCCTGGAGCAGCCGCGTGTTCTCGGGGTCGGGCCGCGGGCTGGGTGCGGGGAACGTGGTAGACGCGGCAGCGGCGGCTGAGTGCAGGCAGCGCCCGTTCCGTCGGGGAGAACAGCGGAACACGAGGTCGTCTCGGGGCGAAGCAGGGCAGAAGGGGTGCAGACAGGGAAACAGGACCACAGGGAGGAAAAGGCGAGCGGGGTAGGAGGGCCGAGTGGACCGTAGAGGCGAGCCCTCGCTCCCCCTCACGGTACCCAAAGAAAATGGCTCCCGTCGTGGCCACACTAGGTGCTTTTATGTGCTAAGGCTTCTCCCTCAGCCCTTTTTGGCGGGCGTTTTTGGCGGGCATCCGGGCATTTGCCCCCCAGCCAGTGGCGGGCGGCGGTGCTGACAGCCCGCTTGTGGAGGCTTCTGTGCCCCGACCGGCTGCCAGCACACGTACAGCTCCCGTAAGAATATAACATATGTTGAGGCATAAATAAAAATCAGATTGGTCCCGCTCAGTACCTTGTGTTGTTTTCTGCTGTTTACATTTAGAAAGTATTTCACTGCTCTCTACTAAGTTTTATAAGGGAGGGTCTAGACGATGTTGGCACAAACCAATAACCTGTATTTTCAGGCAGTGGATTTCTCTCTTCTTTTCCATGGTCTGTGCTGGTGGGATACTAAGTTTCTGTAAATCTGGCCAGGGTATGGCCTTACTAAGTCAAAAATCATGACCAGGCCTTAACAAACAGCAGTCCTCTGCAGTTGTATTTTCTTCCAGGGTGACAAGATTTGACAGAAGTGATTAATCATATTGGTCATTCTGTGAAGTGAGCAGCTCTGTGGCTGGTTCAGTGGAGCATCTTTGGCCAAAGGAAACTTTGATTAGCATGTGTGTGGCATTGAGATCACCCTATTCAAGACATGGTCACAGCCACAGACAGTAAATGCACACAGGCATTTAATGAATGAAACTGTAAACTCATGCTGTATCCAAAGCAGATACACTGATGGAGCACATACAGTAGGCAGCCCTTGTAAAAGCAATTTTTCTTTCATTTCAGACCTCCCAGTAAAACAGTGCTGGGCTTTCATTTCCATTTCCTCCTGCTGAGTTTTTCTCCTCTAATCGTGATAGTATTAAACAACAGTGCAGGGCATTTGAAAAGCAGTCATCATTTAAATCGTGGAAAGTAATCATGCAACTTTTTTTTTTTCTTTGTAAATTTTCCCTGTTAATACCCAAAAGATTGTGGTGAATAGCACTGCCACAATTTCGCATCCAAACCAGCTGAGGGATTTCTGCAGCAGCGTCCAGCCCGGGGTGCAGCAGTCTGGGAGGGGTGTGTGGTCCTGGGCTGGGTGCAGGCATGGCAGAGGGACATCTCTGGGGTAGGAATGCCATCTCGTGGCCATAAATAGCTATTATGTGATTTTAAATCCACCTCCCATCCCTTCTTCCTTCTTCATGACACTTTCCCAGCGTATCAGTCATTCTCAGGAAACACAAATCAAGCTGTATTTTCTGCATAGCAAAGATCATCCCTTTTTGGGTTCCTAAAGCTGTGCTGTAGGCCTCAGCAGCTCCTCTTGGCTGCGGTGCCCTGTGCTGGCACTGGAACGGGATCCATGGGGATTGTGTGTGAGCCACAAGCAGATCAAGAGCAGACCTTTGCAGGCTTTGCTTTGCTGCAGTCTCTGTCAGCTTTATCCTATTCCTTCTGTGCCTTGCACACTCAGGCACAGATGTGATGCTCTCCAAGACATATTTCTCTCTCAGCTGGCAGTGTAGGGCTGCCGTAGCCAGTTTGAAGATGTGGGAGTTGCAGCTCCTGGAAGGAGAGATGGTCTGGTACTGCTGTCTGCATCATGTTAAGCAAGATGGTGCCTGCGTGTGTGACACATACATTGTGTCTCAGCACTGTGGAAACAGAAAAGGGACAGACCATGAAACGCTGGAGGCTGGAACATCTCCTTAGCTGCTGTAGAAGGAGCCCAGTCCGTCTCTGCTCACCTTTTGAATAACATCACAGTGCTTTCTGCTGTGGTGGTTTTGGGAAAATAAACTCCCTTTTTGTAAGCAAAATATTTAGCATGGTGTTCTGTTTTAGCAGAGGGAGCATTACATGCTCGGCAGGAATTAGGGTGCTGTGGGAAATGACGGATTCGCTCAGAGCACCCTTGGGTTATCCCGCAGTGCTAGACATCAGTGCTCCACGCAGAGGCACGGCCTCACTCGGCCTCGCTCGGTGTTCGTGGCTCCAGGGAAGGCAGGTACAGCCACCTCTGCCGGCCAGTGCCTGCAGGAATGCTGACTTGTCAGCACCTGCACGGGAGCTGCATTGGTGAAAGCACGTTTTAAATCATTGCAAAGTCTGTGCAGGAAAGTCTAGGAGGAATCAAATCTGTTTGTGCTGTCACTCCCACTTCAGCTCAGCTTGTTCTGAAGGGATGGGACTGAAAGGCTGTTCTGGCAGCAGAAAGGAAGGGGAGGAAACAAATGTAAACAAAAATAGGCTGCGTTGTCAATCTGTGTCTGATGTCTTTGGTTATCCTGTTTTGAAGGTGAGTAAACACATCAAAGTTTTACCGTGGGAGGAATCCCAGAGGAGGCTCAGCAGCCCTTGGGCATCAAGATGTATTATGAATGCAAACCATTCTCAGTGCATTTCTACAGGCAGAATGGAAAGGTGCCTTTCTTAGCACCTGAGTGGTATTTCCTAGCCCAGGATGGTTTTGCATGAGCAGTGTATATGCATCTGTATGTGTTCTTTGAGATTTTAATTTTAGATCTTGTTTGTGAACCTGCAGCAGTTACCTCCAGCACCCCTTTCTAGCAGTGGAAAGACAGAGGCCCTTTATGTCAGGCATCATTTCATCTGCTTGCTGCCTCTAAACTGGGATGAGGCAAATTAAGGCCTAACTCTACTGACTTAATTAGATCTCTCCTTATTGCAATAGCAGGAGACCAAAGCATGTGACTGAGGCACATGTACATGGTAGTACAGTCCCCTAAATTTGTGGGTTTTCAACTAAGGTTTGTAGTCCTCCTGCAGGAAGTCACAAACTAGTTTGTAGCTGTCCCCAGCCCAGCATCCCCAAACTGGCAGTTTATGGCATTCTCCAGCTGAAACAGAGTTGTGTGTGGAGTTGTATGTGCATCCCACAGATCTCCCTCCAGGTGCGTGAGCCAGCCTGTGGTTTTCTTGGAGTGCCTAAAAAAAGCCAGAATTCTTCTGTGCCTTTGGGTTTCTTCAAATCCCAAAGACACAAACGGAAAACCTATTATCCATTGCCATTACCCACAAGAGCTGCAAAGAATACATATTTTCTCAAAGGCTTTGGGATGCCCTGCTTCTATTTGTTATGGCTTTGTTACCCAGCCTGGTGCAGGTGAGAGCACCTGCCTCTGCCACGTGTCACGGACACATCTGTGCTGCCACATCCCTGCCAGGTCAGTGCCTCACCTGCACTGCTCCCTACCAGGAGCTGTCAGCTCTTCCAGCCTCTGCTTGTGAAGGGCTCACCATTGTCTACTTTGTGATGTTTCTAGAAGTTTGCAAGCACTCATTTTTAAAAATGGTATTTTCATCCTGATGGGATTAATGCCATCTCCGCATGAGGTTTTGCTGTTGACCTGAGTAAGTCTGTGTGTGCTCAGTTATAATGAACTACTGCCTCTGTGTATGGGCAAGGGAAGTTCCGTTAGATCACTGATAATTGTGGTCATCAGCCTCTAGTTCATGTTTTTGAATGGCTGGTATAGATAAAGCATTAGACAGTATAGTAAAGAGCTTTCCTGTGTGCTTCTTCATATATAGTTAACTGTTAAAGATACTTTAAACCTGTTTATCTTCCTCCTTGCTTGTATCTCTAGGAATATGTAGAAAAGAAACACAGTTTAGCATTACATTAGAGGAAAAGGTGCACTACTCCATCAGCTGCATGAAGGTAGGTTAGCTCAGTGCCTGGTGTGCTTCTGCTCTGTTTTTCCCGGTGCTCAAGCACGGGCATACATGATTTATGGCTCAAGATTTAAAGGTCTCTTCTGGAAGGGGAGGAGTGTGGTAAAGTAAAAAAACCATCATTCGTTAGACAGGATTTCTAGAAGAACTAAATTGAGACTGTAGGTAGCATTTCAGTCTCCAGCGATGAAGTGGGATCTGAACTCTCCATCCTCAGAGCAGGATCCAGATCCAGCAGGGACCATGACTGAGCACCACGGTAAGTTGAGAAACCAAGGCTGGATTAAAAGCATCACACCACACAAGGTGAAGCAGTCACCAAGCCCAGGCAGTGTCTGTCAGGCTACTGTCTGTGCTGCCCTCTTGATGAACTTCCCTTCACCAGCCAGCTCCCTTTGGAGACCTAACTGCAAGTACACCAGGAGGGACACAGACATGCCAGAAGAGAAGAGATGAGGGTTGTGCATGAAGAGAAGTGCATGAAGCACAACCCTTTCCAGAAACACTGCACGAGGGAGGCAGCCAGACTGGACAGTCGCTGCATCCTCACCAGATCCCACTCTGACAGTAGAGGACAGCAAGGGAGGCTAAGCTGCCCTTGCAACTGTTGTCCCAAACATGGTCACTTTTATTGAAAGCCTTTCAGCTGGACCTCTGTGCCCTTGTACACAGCCAGCTGGCTGTGCAGGAGGGTAGGTGATGTTGCTGCTGGTTTTGGTGACCGTGCAGGGATGGATGCAGCTGCCTGCCACATCCTACATTCCCAACAATGTATTCCTGTCTTGGGAGGGGACAGGCACTGCTGCTGAGTTGGTTAATTTGGGAAAACTCTACCAAGCAGTTGGCTCAGTAAACTCCTGCTAATCTGGCCAACATGTAGGATTATTATTCTGCAAGACTGTTTTACTTAAGTGGCGAATTTACGGGAACAAGGCAGAAGGGCAGCATCTCCAGCAGAGAAGATCTGTCCCGGGATACTGCTGTGTCCATTGAGCATCATGAACACCTGGAGTGAGCCCACTGAGGCGACAGCATAGCCTTCCTTTAGTACACGTTTTTACTTTCATTTTCTGATTTTTTTCATGTTTATTCCTTGCAAGTTGGAGAGGGATAAAAGATGTCCTCTGGCAATTTTGAAGCCCATGAGAACCGGTCGTAGATGGCGTTTAAACGTCCCACCGTGGAAAGCACATGGCTCTGCAGCTGCTCCTGTGTTAGCCTGGTTAGCGGGGCTGATTCGTGGCCCAGCAATAGAACTCAGTTGCACTTGTTCATTATTTATAGAAATCACAGGCATCAGTGTTCTGGGTACATCAAGTTACAAGAGCATTGATGGAAGAAGGGTGACTGTTTCAAATTAGGCGGGGGCTGAACAGACTTGCTGGAGAGCACAATATATGAATGAAAAAATTTAGTGAATTTTCCTGGATATTAAATGTGTATGTTTGCCTTTAGGAAGGTCATGGGTGCTAAAATTTCCTTTAGAGGAACTTACATACTAGAGTTAAACAGAAATTACTAAATCAGTGTCTCTCAAGGACCGCTGAGAAAATCGTAGGTCACGTAAGTGGGATATTGTGAAGAAAAGCAGCTAAAGTCAGAGACCCTCCTGCCTGATTTCATGTGATACATGAGTGCAGTCAGGACAGGGATCCTTACAGGATTTTGCTCAAGTCTTATTAATATCCCAAATAGTATTTTAAACATGAATTTTAACATAGCAGTGCCACGGTGTTTTAATGTTTTTGTCTTTTTACCTATGTGGTAGTTTAACTTTATAATTGCTGTATCTGCATTTTAGAAGGCCTCAGCCCTACAGCCAAAGATCAGTAAAGCACTGCACTTCCATAGGATGAAGACAGTTGTTTCTTTAGTGACCTTGTGGCAGGAAAAAGTAAGAGCTTGGCACAGCATCAACAGGAGGAGAGCGATCTTACAGGTTTTGGCCATGAATTGGGAAGGGCTGAATAGCATCAACCTGAAAGTTTGTCAGATCAGCAGTGTGAGACAGCTGAGAGCAGCTAGGTCTGAGCAGCCTGGTACCTGCATTGGCAATGGCATCACTGCCTCTCTCGTGCCAGTAAGGGCAGCTCCGAAATGCTCCTGAAATCAGACAGGTGAGCCCATCCTTCAAGTGCTCCATGAGGCCGTGGAGGTAATGGGAGATAGCAGCTGACCTTTGTGACTTGTTGGCCACTCACACGCTCTGGATATGTGTCATTTTATGTTCCATTCGGGATAAAATCCTAGCACTTTAGGCTGTTTGGTCAGTAGCTGTGATGGCACCTCTAGGTGAATCTGTAGACACAAAATCTACAGTGATGATCTCCTTATTATGCTTGTAAAGGTAAAACAAGGGCCAGCATCTGTCAAGTTAGCACCTGGGGCATATCTCAACCTCTGGCACTTTGCAGCCAGAAGACTTCAGCTGCTTTTCCAAAGTTTGATGCCTAAGCAGAAATCCTGGAGACAAAAGTAGATCCTGGTGATAGCACTGGAACAGCACAGATGCCATAAATAGGCGATGGTTCTAGTAAATTCTCTATGCACAGCAGTGGTTCTTTATCAGTTCCAGACTTTGGGATGCACTGGGCAATAAGAAATGCTGAGCTGAGGGGTTCAGGCAGGATTCACATAGTTAATATGGTCCTGATTGAGGAAGTACTGCCAGGATTGTTCTAGTTGTGTACCTTTTTTGTGGTGTTTGTGCATACATATGTATCCATCTGTATGTGTGTATCCTTTTGGCCAGAATGACATTTGTTTGTCCTCATTTGCAGGTGTTTTATTGCTTTGAAGTGTCAACATGAGCTGTGTGATATGGGGACAAGATAGCATGGCTACTTCATGGCATTTGTCCACAATGGGTCCCAGTGCACTTTCCCAACAAATGAACTCCTGCAGTGATAACCTGCTTAATGATTAAATATGGAAATGAAACCGTTACACTGTTATTCCCTCAGTAGATCCTAATACCTAGCTACTGTCCAGAGCTAATTTTCTGAGCAATAATTTAATACACAGCCCAGATAAACTGGGTACTCAGATTGAATACAAATGGTGTTTCAATGGCATGAATTATGGCCTTATGCTGAACATCACTATGGCAACTAATGACATCACCACAGGCTCCAAGCAGCGCAAAACTCAACTTTTGATGGTCTCCATTTGTTGGCGCAGATCTTTTCAGGGCTTTTGGGGGTATGAATATGCAAGCACCAGTGTTGTCAAGGGTTTGCTATGTATGTTTGCTGTCATTTGAAACATTTATTCTCTTTGTGGTTAATGTTGTTCCCATGAAGGAAACCTAATGAAAATTACTGTTTGTATTTGGTTAGTAACATTTGTTGATAACATATGGTCTGGGAATGCTTCAGCAAATAAGAGCTTTTTAATAGTAAACAGAGATACGAGTTCTATAAAGCAGATGCTGTCAAAATACACAGTATAAGGTTGGATATTTTCTTACTTTTGCCTCTTACCCAAAGCAAGATAATCATCCTACTTTCCCTCCTGGTGACAACACAGTTTTTTGAGAGAAAACATAACCTGTGACCCGAAACTGTGATTTGAAAATTAAGTTGTTTCTTGCTTCTTACCCTTAAAACATTTATTAGGTAGCTGATGGCTCACACATGAAAAAGATACTATATAAAGGACCTGACTGGACCTATAGTGCTGTAGATAATTTAAGCCAAACCTTTGTTCTCTGGCACTGGTGGCGGTTTGATGCATCAGCATAAAAAATGAAACGTGAAACAGTGACACCAGGAGAGGAAGCTTCAGAGCAAAGCAGATGAAGAGCCCAAGTTTGTTAATCAGCTCTGTGCCGAACACTCTCATTTGCTGAGCTCTGTTGGACAAGATTTGCTCAGTGGGGAGCAAAGCATAAACCCATACTCCTAGAGCACAAGGAGAAGTGAATTATTTTTTCTGATAATTTTCCAAATGCTAAACCTGCTGCTTGGTGTTCATCTTTGAGGAGCATCTAGTCACTGGACCATGTCTTCTGAGCCTTTTCAAGGCAACTGCCTTTCTGCAGCAGAGGATCTAGTTTGAGGACAGCTTAAAGTGAGCAAGTGTCATTAACAGAGTGAGGATGAATAGAAGTGGTTAGTGAGTTATGGCATAATCTCTCATCTAACTTGCAGCATTCAGGGTTGCAGCATGTGTTTCACCACATCACTCAGCGGTGTTGCTCATGGCATGCTCTTGGCAGGGTCCCACATGGAATGAGTTTGTGTTCTCTGCGCACTTCGGCAGCTTGTGGTTGCAGAAACTTGTAGATGTCCTCTAGAGACATGCATATCTAGAGGCTGTGGATAATTCAGCCTCCACAGCACTCCTTTCTAAGCCATGGAATCACTCATGGGGTTCAAATAGTAGACAGTGGGTCATGGTGTAGTTGCAGAGGTGGCATCTTCCTGGCCACTGCAGTCCCACCCACAAGGAGCTGGTGTCCTGCTCTGTAGTCCTAGGAAACTAGGATTACTCCAGACATAATGGCTTGAACTTAAACTTGGGTTGGGCTGAGACTTGGGAGGCGACCAAGGTTAAATTGCAGTTTCTTCAGAAAAAGCAAACGTCACTCTCAGCCTGGAAAGGAGAGATTAATTGGCCAAGAGAGGAGCAGAGGCATGAGTGATTACAGACATCCTGGGTGCAGATGTCTTCAATCCTCTACTTCTCTTACGAGGCTGTCACTGCAGGAGACATTGTTCTTTCTAAATAAGAAAGTTCTCTTAAACTTGGTTTCATGCTTCCAGATGCTCTCTTTTTGTCCCCCAAGGACCATCATGGGTTTTCCAAACATCTGTCCCACATTTCCCAAAGAAGATAATTAATGTCCTTGTCACTCTCACAAACCAACCAGTTTGGCTTGTGTCAGACACATTTTGGGTTAACTATTTCATGCCCAAGCAGTGTTGCTGCTGACCTGCCAGCTGAGCTGAACACCCCTCTGTCCTTCTTTTCACAGCTGGGGCACCCAAGGAGACTTCACGACAACCCACGCGCTTCCTGCAGTGAAGGTGAAGCTGTTCACGGAGAGCACAGGAGTGCTGGCTCTGGAGGACAAAGAGCTGGGGAGGGTAAGGAGATTTTGAGTTTAATAATGTTTCCTTCTGGCCCTGCTTTTCTAGAGAAATCTCTCCTGTACAGAAATATCTTTGGAGCACAACATGCTCTGCTTTTTTGCCAAGCTTTAGGAGGGGGAAAGAAAGCAAGCTCTGCACTGCTGGAAAGGAGTGCATCTCGCATGCTGTCTTTGTTGTGAGTTTTTAATGGCAGCATTTCAGCTGGCTGTGCCTGCTCTGAGCAAAGGCAGAGGATCTTGTGTGCAATATTGGCAGTCCGGAAAGCCTTAAAAGTTGCTTGCGGAAATGGACATTCCTGAGGCAGAAAAGGGGATTATGCTGAAGCAAAAAGAGGGGATTTAAGTTTGGCAAGGGACTGTTAAGTTTCTCTCATATCTGCTGAGCAGCCGGTGCACGGTTTGAGCTTTTGAAAGCACTGACTGCAGTACTCCCTGCAAAAAGCTTGGAGCCCTGGCTTCCCTGGGGATGGATGGTGGCTGAACTGGTGGCTTCAGTGGGGCTAGACTGGAGAGTGAAACATGAGGGTTCATTGCTCCCATCAGTGGTGTTAATAGCAAAGAGCTCAGATTCCTGGGGTATTGGCCACAGAGCAAATCTTCCCACTGCATCTTTGCCCCTCGCCTGTGGTCCCTAAACCAGTGCCCTGGGACTGGTGGCCCTTGATCACTGCAGCCCACAGCTCCAGAATATCTGTGGATGGCACTTTCCTATGGCTTTGGGACACTTCACTTGTCTCCATGGATTTTGTGCAGCTGTTTAATTTGTGTTGGCCCCAGGCAGAAGTGGCAGCAAACTCCTTGCCATGCCTTCCTCAGCTTCTCAGGCTGAGATCAGTATGATGATGAATTCATGAAAATCAGTTTGGGGTAAGAGGACTTGGCACCTCCTGTCATGGCTCGGCATGACCCAGGTGATCTCCAGGGGCAGCCTGGGCTCTGCCTGCCCAGCCCTGCAGCACTCCTTGCTCTCCATCCTGTCTGTATGTCTATGGCTAAGAAATCCATGGTCAGGAACCCACTGATCCTGTTGCAAGCCCAGATACAGTATTTCCAATTATGGACTAACCTGTTGGGTGTTTCTTGCTAACTCCATGGCTGTTTGTGCCTTGACAAGGAAGAGAGTCTGTGTCCATTCAACGTTTTTCCTAATTAACATGGTTTTGTGTCAATCCTGTTCATAAAAGTCCCAAACATTCTTCCAGGTCCTAGTGAGCTGTTGTTTTAAGTTTATAACTTTATGGTGGAAAGTGCTGCATGCAATTTTGTCTCATGTAATTCATGTTCATTTTAATTATTTGTGTTTTCATGTTCATGAAGCATCCTTTGTTCTTCACTTGAGAGAGAGAAAAGCAAAGCTACCTCTTCTTTTCTCCTCTCAATCTTCTCTTCAAAGAGAGTCACAACCCCTTCAGACTTTCCTCCTCCACACCTTGATCCTTCTTTTCTCCCTCTGTACCATTTTTGACAAAGAGGATGACCCCTCTAGGCTGCAGTAGTACAGCTGAAGACCTACAATTGTTTTGCTGCACAGCATCATAATATTTTCAGGATTATTTTCAAAACCTCCTACTTCAAACAGCCTGGCACCCTGCCTTTATCCGCTGTGGCATGCTGAGCAGAGCTTTTCACCCAGCCAGCCGCGCTGCCATTCAGGGATTTTCCCCTGAGTGGTTACACTCATTGCAGCCCCTCTTGCTTTGTAAGTCTTGTTTCCACTGGCAGCCATGAGCAGTGCTGACTTTGCTGGTCTTGGGAAGCAATTAGCTGTGCATGTTGTTCTGAGAAAGATGTCAGCACCCAAAGCAACCCCTCTTGCCCTGAAAGGCTGATGAGCCAGCCCTACCAATGTGCTTTAATTCCCGGTCCAGCG
Source organism: Callaeas wilsoni (assembly GCA_013398955.1). Classification (NCBI taxonomy): domain Eukaryota; kingdom Metazoa; phylum Chordata; class Aves; order Passeriformes; family Callaeidae; genus Callaeas; species Callaeas wilsoni. Next base: position 122,329 of record VWPU01016951.1, on the reverse strand, counting down.
GGAAACCATCCCTCAGCCCTGAGTTTCTGCAGGCTGAAGGACATGGGCCAGCAGTGGCAAGTGTGGGGAGCTGGCAATGATTCCCCCTGGCCTGTGGCCACCAGTGCTTTCAGTCGGCCAAACTTCAAAGGGATGCTCAGTGTGCCCGGAGCGGCCGAAAGATGACGCGTGTCTGCTCAGGCTGCATCAAGATTTCTTCTTTAATGTAATAATGAAACCGGGAGTGTGTTAAGCCCCTGGTTTAGCTGTTGGAGTGGGCAGGAACCTGCCTGCATGGAGAGAGGAGGAAAGCAGGTTTTATACACAAAACACCCCTGCTCAGCCGCCCTTTGAGCAGTGGCTTTGTGCTCTGCCAGGCGGGTACAAAGCCCACTTTCTATTGCGAGTGTTAAATTGGCAACCGGCCGCCGCTCCTCAGCTCGCCACTTTTATCCAGGGGAGAACTGGAAAATGCTCCCAAGCCCTGCACTGCTGAATGGGCAGCTGAAGGCATGGGAATACATCCTGACCCTATTGAAGCCAGTGGCAGGGCTCCCATGGATTTCAGCCATGCCAATACTTCATCTACTGAGGGCAAGGAGGGGAAGAGCTGTGAATTGCGACACCACTGAGAAAAGTTTGTGTCTTTTGATGAAAAAAAAGTTAGAAATCAAAGTAGAGAGCATCCCAAACACACTGAGTGGCTGCTGCCTCACTAAGAGATGCAGCTTAGCACAGGTCTATGTTCTTGCATCACCTGCCTGGCCCTGGGACTCCTTGGATGCTGCTCAGAGCTCGGGTCCATCATGCTTCTAACACCCCCTACCTCGTGTGGAGAACTCATTTCTCATCTTCAGGATTTGCTTAAATGTGTTTTTTTCCAAGAGCAATGCAGTACAGACTGGTGTTGCTCAGTTATCTGTGTGACTAATAACAGCTTCAGATTCCTGACAGAGAAAGCAATTCAATAAAAGAAGTGATAAATAACATTTATGGATAAGGGTAAAGCTGAGAATCTACTGATGTTTACCTCAGGCTTTAAAGGAGGCAATAAAATAAGTTTTAGAGACATTCATCAGACGGTAATAGCATCAATGATATTTTGGTGGAAAACAGCCCCTAGATAGTTGATTCAGCAGCAGAGTTGAAGAGCAGAGGAATACAAGATTATAGTCTGGACTGGAGTTTGATAGGAGCACAGACTAAGCATGAGCAAGAAATGAGTGATGGCAGCACATCAGTTAATGAGGGTAAATGCTGCCATTTGTAAGAATTGTGAAACAATTTGCTTGCATAAAGGTTAATGGATTTAAAGAAGATTCATCTCACTACAGCACAGTGGAAACTTGAATGAATTTGTACCAGGCAAAGTCACCTCTGAGAGTGAAAGCATCAGAAGGCAAACAGGTGTAGGAGGAAGGTGGTTAGGCCACCTCAGAGGAAACATGGAAATACCAGGAGAAGATGGTGGATGTGGTGTTGTTCTGGGAGAATGCTCTGTGTCTTACTCTCCAGGGAGCTGCTCTGCTTTGTGGTGGGTTGGATGAGTGGGAAAAGCACAGCTATGATCAGGAAAGACTGTCCACCTCTTGGAGCTTTTAGTTTCTTTGAGCCAAGTGCTTCCACTGGTGTTCATCTGCAGTCACTGGTGTTGCATGGATGTGCCCCAGCTGGAGACCCTCCCAGCATTTCCTGCTACATGAAATGGAAGCAGAGTCCTGCAACCACTCATGTCATGACATGGGATGCAGATTTTACCTGCTGTTGTAGCTCAGTCAGACATGCCATCCTGAAATGATAGGAACTGATGATGTAGTTCTGTCTGCACAGCCCCATGAGCTGATTGAGGAGCCAAAGAGTATATGACCTAATCTCAAAATAATAAGCTGTACTTTAAAAAAGCAATAAAAAGCCATCCTCATTGATGTGAATAGACATATCCAGACTGACTTCTAGGACAAAACTAGGTCATCTGATGTATTTCTGATCCACATTAAACCCCTTTTGTGAATAATTTTTCCCTTTAACATTGCTGGTTTTAATTCTTACAGGTTGTTCTCCACCCAACTCCTAATAGCCCAAAGCAGTCAGAGTGGCACAAAATGACTGTTTCCAAAAACTGCCCTGATCAAGACCTGAAGATCAAGCTTGCTGTGCGAATGGATAAGCCTCAAAATATGAAGCACTCTGGGTAAACTCTTGTCTCAATCTAAAGTCATTTTGTTTTGAATGTGCATTAGGAAATCTTGCTTTTTTAAGATTCTCAAAGAGAAACTCTTTTTCTCAAGTTCACAGGAGGTGAAGCAGAAAGATAAATATAAAAATGGCATTAGTTCAGTCATTTATAGTGCACTTTCCATATTCTTAGCGTAGTCTTTTTAAATGCATATGAGCCAAACAGTTTAAACACTTTTCCTCAAGAAATTCCTAGTTATGTTTTTTCCTGTGAGAAATAATAGGTGAACTCTGTTACTGAGAATAATATAATTTTTTAAGTTATTTTGTGTCTCCCTGTATTGATTTCTCAAAACCGAAATCACAGTGCACTTTCCACTAGAAGTAAACCCCAATGTGACCGGCATTATTTATACTGAGACACACAACACAATTAAATAGCAGTTGCCTGGAGTAGGACTAATAATTGGGAAGGTTAAAAGGGACACCTTTCCCCTCCAGGAGGGAGTGTCAGAAGATCTGGGGCCAGAGGAATCCCTGACCACTTCTACCTCCATATAGTTAACAAATTAGATCATCCTTGGGAAGATCTAGCTACAGGCCATTGGCAAGGCTCTGATTGCTCTTCAGAGCTGAGGATGTGACAAAAAATCAAAACTGTCCAGGAAACTCACTGTTGGAAATAACTCTCCAGTCTGTTTTTGGTGCTGTAAAAGTGACTTTGTTGCACTTTTGTTTTCATAGCCTTTTGTTAAATTCTGTCCATTATTAGGTGGTTTAGATCACTCATCTTTTCTAATTCCTCCTCCTTCTGTCTTCTCTGCTGATGAGATCAGAGCCAGTAGTCTCACGTGAAGTTTAATTTTTTCACCACAATCACAGGCACCAAAGCCAGAGAGGACAGATCCCCTGTCCTGATTATTTCCTTGACCTCAGCTAATAGCAGGGCTGTTCTCTAGCTTTCTTCAACTAACATTTCATTTACATGATACTGCTTAAAACTCTGAGGCTTATACCTCTTGCTACCAGAACCGAGATTATCTTTCTGTTGATGTTAGCAGCAATAGCCAAAAGGACACTTATTACCCTCTTCTTGGACTAGCCAAGGACTCAAAGCCCACATCAGCATGACTTGGAGTTTTGTGGCTTAAACATTCACCAAGAGTATGCTGGATCTCTTCTGGCATAAGGAACCCCTTGCACAACCAGAAATGAAGTCTTTTTTCTATTTATTGAGCCAGAACTAAAGTAATTATAATGATACATAAAACATATTAATGCTGAATAATGTCCTTATGTTTATTATTAGCCTGGTGCTGCCACTAGTTTTTCCAGTGTTTGTTACAGTGTCACAGTGGCCAATTCCTCACAGAGATTAAATGCTTATTTTGACATTAATTTTAAAAGTTAATTCTTCCTTTGTAGAAAACAGTAAATTCACTCCTCCTCAGAAATTATTCAGTTTACTTGAATTATCTGTAGCCAAGCAATTTCTTGGATTTCCTCTTAGAGCTGCTCAGTGAAGTGTCCCGGTTTAGTCAGTCCAGTGGATATTGAGATCCTGTCTACTGGGTTTGGTGTAGGAAGTGTCCCTCTGTTTGACAGCTCCCCTCAGCAAAAAGGTTTTATAAAGGCTAAAGCAGATTTGGGGTTTCTCTCCTTTAATTCTTCCGTTGCAAATGCATTCTTCGCCCATCCAACCATGTTGTAGCTATTCACTGGCACCAAAGGGCTTCAAATTCTGAGCAAGTTGTGAAAGACAAAGGGACAGAGAGAATTAATACTGTGTAACATTAAGAATCTGTAAGATTTTTATGTCACTTTCTTTGCAGGTAATTTGTTCAGGCTAGAAATAAACCCATTCATGAATGCTGCTGAGCTTGAGAGTCTTATAATTACTCCATCTTGTGCATTAACTTCAGTTTCTAAATGTAAACAAAATATGCTGAAAAGCAAAAAAACAACAGATGAACACTTGTGTACTGAATTCACCTGTTCTTTTCTCCTAGGTATTTATGGGCCATTGGTAAAAATGTTTGGAAGAGATGGAAGAAACGATTCTTTGTCCTGGTCCAGGTAACAGATGTAACTAGAAGTGATCTTAAATCACAAAGTGAAATACTTGAGGCTGTCCTCTGGCCATTTTCAATGCCGTGTGATGGATGCTGAGCTGTGGTTCTGTGCAGGGTGTCTGTTAATCATGGATTCTTTTCTAAATGTATGGGTGTTCTCAAGGATATCCCAGTTGCAGACTTCATGAGTTTCCAGATGCACTTGAATGCTTGATAAAATGGAGAATCAATTTTAATGAGGAATTAGTGAGGTGAGGATGAAGCTCAGTCTGTCTTGGTTGGAGGTTCTTGGGCTCTCTTTTGAACCTCCAGGTTAAATTTGGAGCCCATTTGAATCTACGGAAGTTTTATCACTGGCTGTGTCAGAGTCAGCATCAAATCATTCTTGATGTTTATCTTGCCTTCACATTCATTACTGCTTCTCATTGTCTACAGCTCTCAGTGATCATTTTGCAATCATCATTTTGCAAGGCCTTCCTTTTTCCCTTTTTTCTGTTTTCTACTTTTTGCCCTCCCAGTTTCAGTAGACCTGTATATTTGACCACTGTTAAGAATTTCAAGGAAACAGGCAAATGTCCTCTGTAACCTGAATGGATCTGGTCAGTACTTCATGTGTTAGATCTTCCCTCACCTTCCAAGAGCAGGAGAAACCACGGTATTGGCCACAGATGTGTGTGGCCCCAGTGGGAGCAATCCATCTTCACACCAACCTGAGGAAGTCACAGAGTCCTCTGGTGTCCATCTCTCTCTCTCCCTCCTCTCTGGACTTTCATGGTGCATTGTCTCCAAGTGTGAGGAATAAAACCTTTGTTCAGGGTTTTCTATGAAAACAGCACAGAGATGCTCTCATAGGGTAACATGCAGTCCAACTGAGATCTCATGACAGATCCAAACTGATCAGGTCAGAGGGTAAAACCCTTACGCTGATGAAGCAGATGGCAGATCCACTGTAGAGGGGCAAAGTGTAAGAAGAGAGATGATATAAACCAGGTGCACCAGGCTCCACGTTTGGAGCATGCTTGTGTGCTGTCTGTCCTGTGCTGGTAAGGGCAGGAGTCCAGGCAGTCCCTCTTCCACCTTAGACATCTGGTTTCTCTGGTCCTGAACCACCTGGTGTAAGCTGGTTCCTTTGTCTTAATTATTGCTCCAAGTTCAGCTGTCTCAGTAGGAAGCTTAATTGTCTTCATTCCCCTTTTATCCCTCATTGCTGGCTTCCATAGCATGAAACTATGGCGCAGATAAGAAAATCCATCCTTGGGAAGTAAAGGGGATTTATGATGTGTGGGACCCATGTAAGTAGGAGGCTATTTGGAGAGACCAATTGAGTACCTAGTCCCATAACCAAGTATGCTCAGCAGAGACAGTTTGAGTGCTCATTTTGTACTCCACATGGGGTCAAAATGGTCACAAGAGAGGGGGAAGTAGTGTAGAGCAGCCACAGGGCATGCCTCTATCTGCCTTTCCCTTTTGGGAACATTATATACTGACCCTGTTCTTAGGCAGAAACTGAAGGATTGCTTTTCTCTGTATGTTTCCTTTATTATGTTCTGAAATGAAGCTAGAAGTGCTATGGCAGTCTGTGATCACCTGTAGAGCAGCTGGTATTGCTTTTCTTTGAGAGGCAATTCAGTCCTATTAGACCAAGTTCTCAGTTCTTTTTTCCCTGTGAACAGGGATGCTCCAAAGATGAGAGTAATTTTTCCTAATCTCATTTCTCCCATAAATAATTCTATTGATACTCTTCTGTGCAAGGCTTTGCAGGTTTGGTCATGGATTCCCTTGTCTCTCTCAGAGCCTTCTGGCCATTCAGTGTGGTTGCAGTTGCTTCTCTGGTTTTCAGCTGCTATATATTCTTCAGCTTGCTGTGGAATTGAAGCTCTCAGAGTTATTCCATGTTTTCTCATGTTACTAGGTCTGTATTCGTCAGTTGGCATATCAGAGCAGAATTTGGCCAGAAAAGCAATTCATTTGAATAAGATGAGCAGACTTTTGCCCCCAGAGAGTCTCTGTAGCCCACCTCAGAAATTCCAGCTGCCACTGCAGCTTCTCTGTTATGTTACCGTTTGCTCAACATTTGGTGCAATGTAAAGTGTTCTGCCGTACATCAAATATAAACAAGAAACACTCTCTATGCAGTCCCTCAGATGTAGTTTGAGCATATTGAACATGTCAGCAGGCAATAAAGATGGAATAAAAATACTTTGCTGTCCGTATGTTTGTCATTTGCTTTTCATGCAATGCAAAAGATGGGTGCTGATATGAACAGGGATTGGCAGTAAAGGTGTTGATGTCCAGGATGCTCTGAACTCTGCTAAACCACAGGCAGAAAATAACCCCTGCAGGAAGGTGAGCTGGCTCTTGTTACAGAGAATGGACAAGGAGCAGCCCCTCTTTCAGGAGCTTCACCCACACCAGGCTCCTGCCTGCACCAAAGCTGAGAGACAGAGCCCAAAGCATAAAGTCCATTTGGGATATAGTGGTCTGGTCAGTCCATGACACTGCCAGGAGGGCAAGGCTGTTTGGAGGAATAACTAAACATTTCCTTTCTGATCTCTTGTCTCTGTCCCTTACCTGTAGCAACTTCTGTTGCAGCTCTGTCTCCGCTCCTGTTGCTTGCAGAATAACCTCCTCCTCCTGGTCTTGTGCTCTCTCCTGCCCCTCTTTCCCCATTTCAGATGGACACAGCCTTGGTTCCTTCAGTGCTATTGGGTTCTGGTACCAGTGGTTAAGAAATTTGTGGTAATAAGTACTCAAACTCTTCGTAACTATTTAAACAAGGCACAAAGGTGCCAAACTGCATGGGTGGCACCAAGGAGGAGGGTGTTGATGGCAGTTTGTCTCTTTTGTGTCAGTGATGCCTTGCCGCCATGAACGGAGGCTTTGCGCGCGTATGGAGAAGAAGCAGCTCTGCTGGGAGCGCTTCCACTGCTACTTGGCTTGTGTAAGCCCTGGAGAGAAGGGAAAAGGAGCAATAAGTGCCTTGTAATTTGGGTGAAATAATCCCTCGCACCTTCTGTGTCTGTGTAACTGCAAGGGTTATACAGGAGTGAAGTGATTTGTTTGGGTGTAGTGGGTGCGTGCAGTTCCTTTGTGTCATTTCTAGACCTGAGCCTCAACTCTCCAGCACCTGGCTTGCTGGGTGGACTTGGCTCAACCCCTCGGGGAAGGTTTATGGCATGACATGGCTGGCAGAGCCAGTGTGTGTGCTCCTCCAGCACCGATCTGTGCATTAAGAGGGGTTAGTTTTCCCTTCCGAATGAATCGCAGTCCTCTCTGTACACTGCCCACCCTTCTCATAGACACCCTTTGAGATGAGCAGCAGAAGAGCAGAATACTGATTAGATGTAAATTACATGGCAGAGACTCGTTACTTGCCTAATTTTAAATCCTGAGATATGCAGTGTGAAAATGATGGCAGAATATGGCCCTGAGCTTGGATGGAAATGGTCCGCAGCATCACAAGCGAGGAAAATGCTTCGTAAAGGCAGCAGTAATGCCAGTGGCAGTGGTAAGCAAAAGCAATTAAGCTATTTAGGGCAAAGTTCTCTGTGACTGGTTAGGAAAGAAAATGTACATCCACTGCAGATGTTGTAAGTAAGTGTTTCCTAAGTTGCCATATCAGCTGCTTGAGCACAGCACACAAATTTCAGCCAGTTTGCCAATTAGCCCCTCATGCAAAAGCTGGGATTTTTGATAGCTGACAGAGCTTGTATTAATTCTTTGCAAGGTCTAATGTGCTGTACTGGCAATAACACCATGGTTGGTTCTGGTGGGTTTGCTGGCTTTGCAATAAGAAATTTCTTTTAATGATTTTTAAGGGCAAGTGAATTAATTACACTGAGATTTCAGACTGAATCTGTTCATCTCTTGTCATAACCCCATTTCTGTGCTCTGGCAGCATATGGGAAGTAACACTCCATGGTACCTGGATGACATGTCTGCTGAGTAGCTTGAAGCAGTTTTCAGCTGATTGTGTCTGATAGTGTTTGCAGAATGTTGTTGGAACCAGATCAACTCTCTGCAGATTAAAACCAGTTGCAGTGACTATGCCTGGATCTATTGTTCTAGTGACAGACACCCTAAACTCAGTATAATTTAGACTAACAGTGACAGTTCTCGCTTTTAGCAAAACTCAGCTGACTCGGGATAAAATGAAATGAAGTAAGTGTTCAGTAACTCTGAATATCACCCAGAATTTGAAAATAATTCAGCAGAATTGCAGTGTGGTACACCAGCAGTCTTAGACTGTGGTCTTCAAGCTGAGGTGAATGACCCATAGCTGATCCCCATGATCCTATTAAATAATGTTTTCTCTTAGACCCTTGCTGAGAACTAGGCATACACGGTGATTCTTGCGAAATCTGGAATGTGATGATACGAAATGTCTGGAAACTGCTGGTTAAACTGATGCCACAGCCTGTTAGGCCTGGCTGCAGTAGGTCCTGCATATCCTGTCCATACTCAAACGGGATGAATTCCCACCACACAGTCCTGCCCAGGAGAGCATACACACCTCCTGCTTGAAGAGAGAAGCTGGGACAACTGTTTTGTGCAGTTTTTTAGACCTGAATGGATACGCTGAGATATGAAAACTATTGTTTTCGCATTTTTTTCTTTATGCTAGATCATTTCCTCTACTCATTTGTGTCAGGAAAGGGCTTGGAAGGCAACATACAGCTGCAACCAGAGGACAAGAGTCTCCCATCAAAGTGGAAAGCTGTATTACAGCTGGCAGTATCTTCGCACGGTTTCTCTCCCTTGGGACAAAATGCATGCTGTTAATTTAGAAAAGGTCCATTTAAGAATTTAACCCAAGTAGGGCGGTGTTGTGTCAACAGTAAAAAAGGGGGAGCAAATGACTGAGCTCAGAGTGTGAGGCATGACAATTAACAGGTTTGAGCAGGATCCTGGGGAAAGCAGTGCTCGCTAGAGCAGGAGTCTCTGATGGAGAAACCAGGACAAAGTCAGGACTGGTTAACACATATCTGCTGTATTTATTAATCAGTTGGATTATATAGCTGGTGACAGAATATGGTCAAGTGCCAAGAAAGTCAGATTTAATTTAGCAGCCTGGGAATAGTGAACTTTGGCATTTGTCTCCTGCTGTCTGCTTCCCCTTTCCTGAATTTCTTTGTCTTTTTCCCCACTTTTTTTTTCCTTATGTTCTTATGTCTCAAATTATTTCTCAAAGCGTTTTCCCTTTTTTGTAATGAACCAGCCAGGGCTGCCTTGGATTAGTTCCCTTCTTTTACTTTCTCTCAGTTCAGCTTCCTTAGATGCTCCTTTCCTGGCTGTCATCGAGTCCCTGGATGAAATCCCAGCTGCTTTGAGAGTTTGTCCCTCACTGGGCAGAGATTTCTCCTCTGTCTTCCTTCGGTTTCCTCTCTGTATCTGTGTTTTTTCCAATTACTCAAACCATTCATCTTGCCCATCCCATCTGGTCGCTTGCTCTCATACTCAGCTGTGGTTCAGTGTGAACTCAGCAGGCTGTAAGATTAATTTCTGCTATTAACTGTTTCACTTGTCTGGCCACTTCTGAGCTTTACAGAAAGCAGGCTCTGTAAAGCACAGTATTTTGGAGGACTGGTGAAAGGCAAGTGCAATCTCCTCTTGACTCTACAGTGCTGTTCAGCAGCAAAGCACAACTGGGACATACTGAGCTTTCTAGAATCTCATTTTCTTGGGCTTGGCTTTACCACTGCTTGTAAATGGAAGGAGCCATGGCACCAACTTCTCTCTGACCCCAAGCAGTAAATGCTCTAGACAGTAGGATAGGGCACACAGGCTGGTCTGCCAGTCCTTGAAGTCAGTGTCTTGAGTTGTTTAGGTGCAGGCACTCTGCATGGCACAGTTGGCACCTCTTCCAGAGGCCGTCATTAGCTTTGTCCTCTCTCCAACCTGATCCTTGCTTGCTCCTGCCAGCAAGCTTTGTGGCATTCTTGAGCCTGGGCTTCTCCTTCGAGCTGTGTGAGTAGAGAAGTAGAATGTGACCCTGGATGAGCCCTGGCTCGCTGCATGTTACAGACCCACCTGTAGGTTTCATTTAAAGGTCTCTTCTGATAACAAAGTTCTTTCAAGGAAATCCTTTGGATCCTAACAGGAGAGACCAGTTTGCTTTGCCTCTGTCCCAGGATGGTTCCACCAGAGCCTACTGTCTACACCTGTCATTTATAACCTTACACATGAGAAATACAAGCTCTGAAATGCCTTTTTCCCTTCGTTGCCACTGTGTGGCTATGGTTGTCATATTGATAGGGCAGAAGAATATTTTCTGGGTCCAAAGAGGAGTGGAATTACTTGTATATGAAGAAGAGCCTGAAATTCAGACCTCACGTTCAGGGTCAGAGAACAACAGCTGAACTACTGAATGAATTTACCTGTTGCTATAGACCATACAGGAGAAGCAAAAAAGCACTGGTGGTATTAAGGTTTTCTATAAATGTCAGCATAGGTTAGAACTGAATCCTTTCAGGAATTGGATTTATCATGCAGTCCCTGAAGTTCAGACTGTCTAACACAGGGAGATCAAATTCTTAACGCTCAGACGAGATCTCTAGGATTTTCCCATAAATAAAGCACATTCCAGAGTTTCTCCAGGAGATGGCAGCAACATACTGCAAGTACGGCTGAATGAACGCCACAGGAGTCTGAATGTTGTGCTGTGGGGCACTGGGTTATTTTTAGATTCTTTCGTGTTAATCTTTTTAATCTTTGTGTTGCCCATACGATGGTAGGCATGCGAAGTTCAGAACAGGGAATGTGCACTGCTGTGCTCCTGCTATTGGTCTGCTACTTGTCAATCTTTCGTCAGTGCTGGTAGTTTTAAGGAGGATGCAAGATGCTTAAAGCATCGCTTTTAGTCCTACTCCCACAAATGTGTTAATGATAGAGTTTATTCTTAGGTGGCTTTTGGAGCTGTTCCTGGAGGAAGGCTCAGTGCAGGCAGGGCTGCTGGAGCAGGCTGGCAGCGAGCAGAAGCCCATAGAGGGCAGCAATAAACCGAGTGGCGTCTGGGAGACGCCGTGCCAATAGACGGGTCCCCTGACTTCAATAAATTACATTTTATTAGTGAGAGATGCCACCAAAATAAGTGCTGCATGTGTCTTTGTAGCCAAGCAATTTGGCTGGAGTTTGAAGGCAAAACCTCCCAGCCCAGCCGTGCTCCCATCTTTCAGGATTTCTCCCAACTTCCGAAAAATGACAAGCACAACTCACTGCCACCCACCAGAGTTTTAAAGTTTCCTCCAGAGGTCAAGACAATGTCCAGACGAATAAAATTACGTCAGGCGTCCAGGATGTGACACAACCTTAACAAAGTCATTTGAAATCATTTGACAGTAAATTTCCCTGTGAGTTCCTAGCCTGGGGCACGGAGAATCCTCTCCTCTCCTCCCTGGATGAGCTCCTTGCCGACCATCCAGATCGCAGCACACCGAGTACGCGCGGGCTCTTGATGCGGCCTGATGGGCTCCTAAAGGCGATTCGGGAGCCTGGCAGAGCCCCGCAGCTGAGTCGGCTTCCGTCAAGAGCTTGACATTGAATGTATCGTGTCATGCAGATGGTACCTCAGAGGAGTGAGAGCTGCCATTTACAGCACTGATGACAACAACTGCCGAGATCAGTGGGATCTTAAGATTGCTTTAATATGACTGGCACCTAGCAATTTAGCTCACATTGTTTGTGACAGGGTGTCACTCTTGCACTTGTCTGGGGATGAATGATAGAGGGTTTTAAGCCGTGGAGGTTCCTCTTTTGGAGGAAATTAAACCGCTGTATGTACTGATGTGGAGAATTAGATGTGCACTGCAGCAGGGTGTGCTAAGAGAGGGCTTTGCAAAAGCCTGGTAAAAAGTTTAGTCTGTCTCTAACGGGTAATGGCCATCCAAATTACCCCACCACCCCCGGTCCCTGCAAACATGCCGTCAGCGTGCGGCGTTTGTAAGCGCTCTGGATTGCCTTGTGGTGGTCACCCGGTGCCATCTTAGCTTTGTGATTTTCCTCAGGTTAGTCAATATACATTTGCTATGTGCAGCTACCGGGAGAAAAAAGCTGAACCTCAAGAGCTGCTGCAGCTCGACGGATACACTGTGGACTACACCGACCCGCAGCCAGGTACGGGGCTGGCGGCTCCCGCGGGTGCTGCGCTCACCACCCCCAAAGGAGTCCTCTCTCTTCCTCTCCCTGCCTGCAGCTGAACTGTGATCAGCATTATTCTAAATATGTTTGTGTTTATACTGATCATTAGCTGTGCATGACTTTACTATAAATAGATCTAAGGAGCTGAGCTAGGAGTTGCACCAGAGGAGGGAAAGACTTATCTCTTCTGGGGAGCCTAAGTGAATTAGACACTTAAATCCCAATGAAATTTGATTGTGAGCTGAATGCTCAAATTGAGTAATGATTCTAACCTGTGCCTTCAGATTATATTCCCTAAATAAAAGGCTAGCAGCTATGCTTGTCTTTATTGTAGAAAATATTTATGGGACCCAGCCAGCACTTTTGCCTGCCCCTTTCTCTCTCTGATGGATATCAGTGCATGGAAGGGGCAGGGACAGAAAGCCCCTGGTTCCTGGAGGTACCTGTTGGTGGTTGAGACCCTTCTTCAAGTGGAGGAGTATCATTTTTCTTTTACTTCAGTGGGGCAGCATGCTGAGCATGGTGATCCTGACCATGCCCTGGGTAATGGTATCCCCAGAGGAGATGAGAAAAGATGCAGTAGGTTGGTTGTCAAGACCTTTATTCCAGTTTAACTCTCATATCAGGGAGATGGGAAGATGGGTGCCAAATCAGGGCAAAGACAGAAATAAGGCTATTACTCAAGGACCTTTTTGTGCAGTGTGAGCACTGATGCTTTCAGGCTAATGGGGAACCTCCCACTCAAAACCCATTTTTAATTGGGCTCCAGTGGTGCAACTCACATGGGACTTGCACAGATGGAGCTGTAGGTGAGAGAAGCAATTAATCCGAGTGTGTTGGGGCATGTTTTAGTAATTGGGCTACCTGGGGACCTGTGGGCTGTGTTGCAGGTGAGTTTGGTGCGGGGGAGGGGACTGAGCTGGGAGCAGCATGAGACTGGGTGAAGAGACACCCGAGCAGTGGTGGGATGGGAAACCGGGGGAGGTCTCCTGGCTGGCCTCAAAGTCTGCGAAACTGCATTGTCACTTCCTTTCCTGCCAGGTTTGGATGGTGGCAGAACATTCTTCAACGCCGTGAAGGAAGGAGACACGGTGATTTTTGCGAGTGACGATGAGCAGGACCGTATCCTGTGGGTCCAAGCCATGTACCGAGCCACTGGCCAGTCCCACAAACCTGTGCCGCCTACCCAAGTGCAAAAGCTAAATGCTAAAGGAGGAAATGTACCCCAGATAGACGCTCCAATCTCTCAATTTTGTAAGTAAATATGTTCTCCTAGACAGCCAAAGTCTTTGATGGAAAGATTTTCTGAACTGATGTAAATCAATATTCGCACACGTTTCTGATTTCAAAACAAAATGTTTTTTCATTATCATAAAGCTTCTTTTTACATCAGTAGATCCAGAAGCAGTTAACCTGTGTGTTTGACAGAACCAAACCCAAGAAACGAAATTCCTTGGGGAACTTGTCAGTGGGTATTTTAAAGTGCAATACTTGATGGAGGAGAGAGACTGGGATCTGAGAGCCTGAGACCCACCTTGCTTTCCGCAGACACGTGTTTTACCCCCACACAATAAATTGCACACCCAGATCAGAGCAATTCATTAGCACCATTAGCTGTCTATCAAATGCATCACGTGCTCAAAACTACAGGTGCAAATCTTGCAAGTATGAAATGCACACACAAAAAGAGGTCTCCTGTTGAATATTCAACTGTAGGAAAACATATGGTATTTTTAACAGGTTGCTTTGCAGGCCAGTTAGATGTGAATTTAAAGCAATCATCTTTTAAGTCGTAGCTATGCTGCATGTCCTATGCAGTTATACACACACTTTGCTTCATTTGGAATTTAGAGCAATTTCTTTTCTCTTGCAAGTGTAATTTGATTGTAAACCACACAGATGACTCTTCACTCATTTTTCTTGAGGGTCTCAATCATCTGCAGCCCCTTTGTTATGTAACATACAGCAGTTCTTGCTAGTTTCAGCAAAATTTAAGAATTAATATCATTAAATATAAGTAAAATAAGGAAAAGTGATAAATATTAAAGAATTCTTCTGATTAAAGCAGATTTTAACTTTTATAAATAGTCTCTGTGAAGCAGTTATGGAGTATATTGTTGTAAGGAACTCAGAAAATCTGACCTTTCCTTATCAATAGCACCTGACCATCTTTTATATTTGTTTAACTTCTTCATGTCAGTATTTATAAAAAGTAACAATGCAAGACATACAGCTGTACCACCCGTGTTACAGCAGAAAACCTCCGCTTGCTGCTTTTTTATTTTTTCGTGTCTTCCACATGCCTGCGTGTTTTGGCCTCCCTTCTGCCGTGCATTGCTGCTGCTGCAAGGCAAACGTAGTGTGATGCAGTGTGGTAACCTATAGTCAGTGTTTTCATTTCAAGGATCCTCATCCTCTTCATTGCAGTCACTGACTTTGGGAGTGCAAGGTGTAAAGAACTAGGGTTGGGAAGGAAAGACACCTCTCAGAAGGCCAAAATGGGAGGTGGGAATTGGCCTCTTGTAAGTGGGATGTTTACTGGCTGTGATAAGCCTCTAGGCCTGGCTGAGTCGTGCCGACCTGAGAGCATTCCCAGGGGTTTATGTCCCTCTGCCCAGAATGTTTAATCAGAGAGTTCTTGGAAACAGCAGGCACAGATCCTTCTGCTACTGCTGCTACTTTTCCACATGCTAAAAACCTTCAAAGCATAGCAAGGGGGAGCAACAGAGGCATTCTGCTTGTGGCTCCCTCTCCTAAGTGGGTGATGCTGAAGGGTGCTCTTAGTTGTGAGGTTGGTGCACAGAGGATGCACTCCTGTTCATCCCAGCATGATCCTTGCAGAGTAGGATGAGAGCAGAGAACATCAAACTGAGGAAACACCTCTCCCTCCAGTTTTCTCCCATCCCTGCAACATCAAGCTTGGAGAATTTTTCTGCTGGGTACATTCCTGATATTTACATAGTTTTCACTTGGCCAGACCAGTACGCAGGGTCAGGTGAAGTGTTGCTTTCCAAGACACATCATAGCAGCTGTAGCAAAATCTGCCAGGATTTTGAGGAGGAAAAGGCTGTGGGCACAGCCCAGGGCTGTGGACACTTGGGTGTATGATTTGCTTGCACAGCCAAGCACTGTGTGTGTGGGAGAGCTGAACCTCTCTGCTTAAGGTACCTGGGGTGGAGAAGGGGCAGCTGGCTTGTCCTAATCCTTGCTAGGAATTAGGGAAGTCAGTGACTGGGCCCAGGAGTCAAGTCTGCATCTACACAGCCCAGCATGTCCATCAGAGCCTTGTGCTGCTTGTGGTCCTGCAGACTCTATCAGCCTGACTCTGCTCAGAGCTATGGAGGTGCCACAGGCTTGACCTTGTTTTTGCATCTCGCTCACTTGCCAGGAGGCAGGGCTCCCTCATCCTTGCTTCTGGTGAAAACAGCCAAGATTTCACCCCCTGGGCCCTCCAGGGCATTCGAGGGAGTCAGGATCTGACCTCAGTTTCTCTCACTTGTTCTCATGCCAATACCAGCTCCAAATCTGGATCATTTTGCTTTTTATAACACCACCACCCTCTCTCCATCCACAATGTATTTTTCTGTAAGCTGCACAGCGTCAGGCTCTCCTTTTTGCTGCAAGCGCTGGGAAGCCCTCTTGGATGTGTTGTGCCAAAGCCTGGAAGAGAGAAACTGGTTAGTTCATCAGTCCATCAGTGTGATGACTTACTATTTGAGCATCTTCTGGGCTGGTGTGTTTTGTCCTTGGTTTTTCTTCCTCCTCCCTGTTTGGATCTAGATCCCTCTGACAGGTCTTTGTGCACATCCTACAGGAGGAGGAGGGCAACATGCCATAATACACCTTCATCTCAACAGAAAAGGCTGCTCATTTTTCATATTTCAACATGTATACATGGCAGTGCTCATTGCAAAAGTCATGGGGTGCAGCAGTTAAATGATCTGAAGCAGCAGTGAGTCATGCATGCTACATATGGGGTGTCTTAAATGCACAAATACATATCTCAGCTCCTTCAGTCTTGAAATCCAAACATTCCAAGTATTGCATTTTTAAAAGGGTCTGGGTTTATTACTGGTTTTTTATTTGGCTCGAGTGTTTTGGTTTGGGGTTCGGGTTGTTTTTTTTTTTTTGCCTACAGAAAGGTAAGGACTTCTGTGAGACCTTTTATTCTTGTACATTTATCTTTATACCTGTCATTTTTATTTTTTTTTTTTTTGTGCTTATTAGAGGCTATGGTGAATGAGGATGTGCAAAGAAGTAAATGTTAAGCCATTTGACGAGTAACTGTTGTTACAGCTTCCATGTCGTAGCAGTCCGAGACGGCTCATGCGCATGCATGCACACGCACAGAAAATCCAGCCCTCCGTGCCTGGCATGGAGCTGTCTGTTGCACAGAAACTTGGGAAGCACAGATCTTGCTGTTTGGGAAACTTGGGAGGAATAGTGAATTCCATTTGGTTCCCACCTCTTTTGACTTAGCGAATATGAAGTTTGAGCAGCGCTCAAATTCTCATCCACAGTTCGATGGCAGCACTTGACTTAGAAGTAAACAGACAGCTCCGAACCAGGGTGGAGTTTATTTTATTTGCAATTTAAGTACTGAAAAAAATAGATCCTGCTATTCATTAATTTTCGTATGACTTACACTTCCTTTTATGTGGGTGAACAATACCTGCTAGAGTGAAAAGTTTTGCTTTTTTTGTTTTGCTACAATTTCAATGAAAAACTCCATTTACACAAAGCTGTGCTTTTCTCCAGTGTTCGCATTATAAAAGAAAAAACCCCAAACTGTTCTTGTTTACCGTTGAAATCATTCACAGTATTATAGTCAATAATGCTGCCAATACATATTACACCTTTTGGCAATATTTAAGCTTCATAAAAGTGGTCACTTGTCTGAAAGCACCAATCTTTGTTCTGTGTTAGTGATGGATCAAAGAAAATTCCCAAACGTGCTCAACGGTTTTTTTTTTCTTGAAGTCCTTTTTTTTTTAACATGAAAGATTGGTCTGTACTTGTTTTACGTATCATTTGTGGTTATATTTATTTTTTAATGTCTGTTTATATTTAATAACTGTTAATCACACCATATACAATGAGTTGGTTGCTTTGAGAATTTGTGATGATTTGTTCCCCCATAATAAGTAGCGAGGTTTATTGAGCTGCTTGAGAAATTTTCAGCTGTAAGTGGTTTTTTTTTTGGTTTGTTTGATTTTCTTTAAGTTTTTTTTCATTCTTTGCTTGAACCCAAGTATTTAGCTGCTAGGTTAGGGCTCCTGTCTGCTTTCCTGAGCCTTGTTGCTAGTCTTTATGTTATTCTGGTTTGTTCCTTCTTACCCTGCTAACTTCTAGCTGGACTCAAGGGTAAGTGCTTCCCTGTAGCTAGCACAGCTCAGATAATCAGACTAGATTATCTGACATATGCGATGTGCTTTTTTTTTTCTCTTAAATCTTTCTCATGTTTAGATTTTGTAGTACAAACTTTCCATGTTATTTTCCTGAATTGAGATTTGAAATGTAAGTTTCCATACTGAAATTGGGATGCATGTGATGTTTGCATAATTGCCTTCTCTCCCTGGCTTTCACATTGGCATCAAGTGATCCTCTTAGTAAAGCCAATCATTAACATTTCTATTTTTCATTCCAAGATGTAAATATTAATTAACATCACAATAAAACTGTAAATAATACCTTCTTTTGTTTCATGGAAATTACATCTAGTTGACTGCTTCCTGCCTGAAAACAGATCATTTTGCACTCTGACAATATCCTTTCTCTCCGTGCCGATGATTAGCTTGGTGCAGCGCACCAGAGTGCGGGGCTAACCATGGACACCTCAAAGCATAGAAAGGTAGGGCAGGAGACCCCAAGAGACCCAGAGAAGGTGCAGGACTCCAGAGGAGACCCCCAGAAACCCCTCCACACATGCCCTGTAAAAAAGAGCCCTGAATCATCGAGGTCTGATAGTTCCCTCTCCCATTAACTCCGTAGGGAATGATTTCAGCAGCAAGTGGCAGCACTCTGGGTCACCCTGTGTTTGGAGATGCTGGCCTGCTCAGACTTAAATGCATTTTTCATGGGCGAGTGCTGCTGTTCCCCAAAATTAACATAAATTATTGTTTTAGCATGGGTCTCAGTCACCAATCAAAACCATGCTAGTCAAAGAATAAGCCAGGGGAATCACTATTTCACTTTTTCCCACTGGTATACCTGCTTTGCAAAAGATAAAAGCCCAGACCTGTGCTGTAATAGAGCTTCTCCTTAGTTTGTTCAGTCCTAAACACACCCAGTACAAATCCTTTATTGGTGTTAAAATCTTCTGTAATATCTGGTGAGTGCCTGCTTTCCTTAGGAGGGAATAGCATCAGTGGGTCATGAGAGCTGGCAAATATGTATCCGGAGTATCTGAATGCAATTATGAGAAGGAACAGGCGGTGTCATCCCTCTTGGCCATCAAACAAGACTCCTTTTTTCCTTCCTCCTCCTTTTATTTCTTTTTTCTTCTTTTTTCCTATGTGTGAGTATGTGCGTGTGTGTACAAATATCCCCCTGGGTAGCAGGCAGAATTCCTTCTCAGCGGACACTTTCTTTTTTCTTTCTTTATTTTGTTTTCTAAATGTTTGGATTTCCAAAGAGAATTCTTATCAGACTTTACCGCAAAAACAAAACCCCACAAAAGTTTAATTTGAATGAAATACAGATTTTTGCCACTTTGAAAGAAAGAAAGAAAGAGTGAATGAATGAATGAATGAACCTGGGTTTGGCAACATTACATGTATTTGCACTACAATGCATCGCTATCTTATTAGATTATTAGTTTTGTGCTTTAATTGCTTTACTTTTTTTAGATAGTTAGAGATATCATGAGAACGCTGCTGTGTCTTCTGTATTGTCAACTTGCAGATGCTTCATTGCAGGAATGCAGAATTAAAACGTTAAATCAGTCTCACATAACTTGCATGAATTTAAAACTAGCCTGTTAATCTCTTCTACGTGCTTTAAGAAGCCTAGAACTCTAACTTATGAAATACAAATTCACAGGTTTCTGCAGCCGTCCAATTCAAAATATTTTTAAATAGTTATAAAAATGCTGTGAAACAATGTTTTATATTATAAATAGCTGTTCTAAAACTGTGTTTTTAACTTGCCACACAAGGAATTATGTAAGTGCATACTACAAATTCTTATTCATCTAACTACCAATCCTTAGATAACTTAGATTGCAATTCAGTGCCTGGTGTGTCTGGTGATTTACAGGAGCATTGTTAACAATTTATTAAGATTCTAACTGAAGCAGAAAAGAATTTGTTTGCAGAAAGGGAAAAACCATAAGCCACAGGAATAAACAGCCCATTATATTTAAAACTATCTTCTAACATGCAATAATATGAAGGGGAGAAGAAAGAGCTCTTGGCTTTGCAGCTGGGAGGCGAATTGAGGCTCCTGCAGCGGCCGCAGCTCCGCACGGGGAGGAGGTTTGGGGAGGAGGTTTGGGGAGGAGGTTTGCAGAGCCCTGAGCACGCACACATCACTTCTCAGAGGTGGCACTGCCACAGTGCAGTGAGGAGGGGACGTGGTAAGTCACCAGCTAGCACTGCCAGCAGCTCACTCACAATCCACCTGGCATTTTAATCCAGGTGCAGGGATTTAGGGTTTCCCCCTCCAGAACACCGGTATTTCCTAGTGAAGTCTCTCGCTCCACACGGGGAAACAAAATGAGGTTTTCAGGCACTTCCTTGGGTATTTCTTTAACAAGTCAGAGCCCAAATGTGTCCGTGAGCAGGAAGGGACCCCGCTGCCCCTCAGGCAGGCAGTGGGTTGCAGTGGGCGCTCCGTGAGCGGCCCGCCGCGGTGCATCGCCGGCCAGGCTGGAAAAGTTCTCCCGCTTTGCCCGGCCAGGCCAGCAAAGACTTTTCTAGAAATATCTGTAAATGAATAGCTGCCATCAATCATTGTCATTCCTTTATTTCATGTCTCCTGATGAGGTTGACTAGTGTCATTGTTTGTTACTGTCCAAACCACATCTTCATTCTTGTAATGTCAAGCAGATATGACAAGCACACATTTTCCAGATGAGTAAGATACAAAGTCACCTTTTAATTTACAGTGTTTGGGTTTTTGTTTGTTTGGTGGATTTTTATTGTTCTTTCAATAGGGAAATGTGTTGTAAAATCTACTGGATTTTCAATTGCCTTTGGTAGTGAAACAAAGTCACTCATTAATGAAAAGAAATAAATCTGGAGTAAGAAATTCTTACAATAAAATGGCTACCTAAAGCCTTTTATAACAAGAATTCTTTTATGGAGCTTGTCCCCCGCTATTAACTTCACTGCTCTCAAAGCAAAATCTGCCAAAATTATTGCTGGAGCAAAAGAAATGCAGAGAGCAGGGAAATAGATTTAAGAAAAAAAAGAATGAGAGATTTGACTGGTTTGTCTCTTCCTTTTTAAATAACAGATAGATAAAGATAAATACAGCCCTCAGAGAACCAAACAGCGGGACAGTCCTTTGGTTTTCATGATTCTTGTTACTGTTGAAATCTTTGTGTTCCCTGACACTGGCAGATTTTTAAGACTCTGATTTCAAACGCATGTAGGGAGAGTGTGTATGACAGGGGTCCAGTTAATGGAGTCAGCACAAAATGCAAACTGGATAAAAATGGACAAAATAAACCTGGCAGTATTTTAAAAAGGCAGAAGTGTAGGGGACCAAAGGTGATATAAAAGGCCAGAGTCTGCAGTTTTGCAGAAGAAAGGTTTGTGGAGCCTGTGCTGGCCGTGTCCCTCCACTGGCAGCCTCCCTCCTGAGACCACCATCGAACACCTTTCAGCTGCAGTTGTGTGCAGCTTGTCTAAATATGTAAGATAACTTTTGTGGGCCTGCAGCAGCATTTCGGCTGGGGCCCCGAACAAAGAAACACCAGCGAGCTTGGCACGGCACCTTGGGAAGGGATTGCAAATTACTGGAGCATCATATAACTTTCTTTCTTTGGTTTCTCCTTCCTTTTTAGCTAGAATAACAGAGCAGGGTCGAAAAAGCAGCTGTATTTGACTGAAACAATTAATTTAAAGTACTCAAAAATTGGCTGTACAGTTTGTGTGTGAATATTAGCCATTCTCATTTTGTACTTTGTTTAAAATCACATTCAAACTGTATAGGCCATTTTGAAAGAAGGTGGATTATACATAAAACTTATTTCATACACAGATGTTGGCATTATTTTAAACTGCAGATACGTGTCTGAAGCAGAGTAGTAATATATTTAGATCTGTTCTTTTCTTTTTGTGTTGCCTATGAAGTTTAAGTTTTTGGTATAATTTGATTAATGAATTTCATTTTTAAAAATGAGCCCATTGGAAAACTCAAAATGCAAAAATAAATTGCGAGGTGTGTGGGGTGTTTATTTAGAATAATTAAGGGAAGGTGAGTTTAGTATAGGATTGTCTTCTTTAACCTGCTCCTTATTATTTTTAAGAATTTTGGCCCAGTGAAGCATCTGGCCCAGAGCTGATATTCTATTTTAAAAAAATTCACATTTGTATTGCCATTCTCCACAGACATCTCCGGTTCACATCATGACAGCTGTATCCCCTGGGTGGGTGATGTGCACCCACCAGGCCCTGCATCTCTGCTGTGCAAAATGGTTTGGCTGTGCAAGAGGAGCGCTGGGCTATGCAGGGAGAGCTGCAGCTGCTCATCCTCCTTCCCATGGCAGAAATCCACATTTTAAATCACTGACTGAGCAGAAGTCATGTGCATCACGCTTTTCTGGTCACTTGAGCTCACACAGTGCCATGTCTGGTGTCTCTCTCTTCATGTGGTTGTTCCGATGGGGAGAGATTTGGGGCAGATGGGCTTTCGAGCAGGCGCCCAACGGAAGTGGGGCTTCAAAGCGTTTAATGAAAGTAAAATTGCCCCTGATTATGGACAGTTGTGAAGGACATTTAATCACTGTGTCTGTTCTCACACTTGTCAGGGAAGTGTCTGTGCCCCTGCTTGGGCAGGGAGACTGTAAAAAGCCCAGCCAGACCCTCAGCTCTGTGGAAGCCAGCGGCGCTTCAGTCGGTTCCCACCAGCAGAAGGTCTGCTCTGTGCCCACCTTGCTCAGAGGATGTAATACGGGGAAAAGCTTAGAAGTCTGGAATAAAAAATACTCATTTCAAACATGCTTTCTAGCACATATGCTCAAAAAAGTTCACCAGCTAAAGGGCTAGAGGACTCTTCCAATTTCCAGCTGATTTACTCGGCTCTCAGAGCCTCGTTGGCTGAGCAGGAGGATTGACAGTGTATCAGGGCTCCTAATTGAAAAGTAATAAAATCTCTGAGCAAAGCTGGCAAATGAAGGCCTCCAGCCAATTTGTCAGCTTGCAGTCAACTCCGAGGAGCCGGGCAGAGCAGCAAGCCATTAAAAATAGTCTGATAATAGCTGTTAAAACATTTTCCGGGCACTGGGGATGGAATGAAAACAGCACAGGCGAACTCTTTGGGAGTGAATGCAATCAAATCCATCTTGGCCCGAAGGGACAGAGACAATGGGGCAGAAAGCTGTCAAAACAGACAGGAGCCAGTCTGCGCTGCGGGCCACAGGGCTGGGTGGGCTTCACATCCCATGCCCAGGGATGGTGGAGGGGTGCCATGGAGGTGATGTGCTCCCCAGGGAGCTTGTTCCCATCCCCTGAGCCAGCCCTTGTGCTGCCACCTCACTCAGCACCATCAGCAGCTTCTTCTGTCCTGGTGCTGAATGCACGGCAGAGGCAGAGGGGGGGATTTGGCTCCTGGGAGGGAGGCAGCAGGACCCAGCACATACAGCAGAACAGGGGAGCAGACCCTCAAAAATTAACCCTCTGTAGGAAAAACATCAGTGTTTATTCAGTGGGGTTATAGTGAGGAAAACTGCCAGCTACAGCTGAATTAAGTATTGCTAGCAGCTAATTGAAATGTTACATGTTTCAATTTGTCTGATTTCTTTCCAGTGAGTGATGTTATTTATACAGTTTGTATATAGATAATGACAGACTATACAGAAAATGTAAAGATTGCTACCAATGATCATTACTATGTGAGAGCACTGACACAAATGAGGTATTTGGAAAGACATGCCATCCTTCACAGCTAAATATTGAATAGAAAAACATATATAAAAGAACATTCTCACTCTCATTTAAAACTTTTTTTTCTTTTTAATTAAGGATTTTTGGGGTTTTTTTTCTGGTAGAGAGGGATTTTGTTTTAAAACAAATACAGTTACCATATACTCCTACTGCGGAAAACTGCATTTTTGTGTCCTTTCAGCCACATTGTTTCAAGGCCACCCAGTTCCCCTAGGAGGCTATAAACAGGGGAAGGATTTAAATCCTATTTTCTTTGTCGAGGATTTGGCAAGAACCCATATAGTAGGAAGCTGAGCACAGACAAAACCAAGTGAAAGGTGTCCTTTAATTCCCCAGCCGCTGCTAGAACAAAACCTGCTCCCAGCAGGGTCCTGGCTGGCCGCACCCAGGCTGGCTTGGAGGCTTCATTTCAACTGCTGAATTCGGTGTAGTTTAGTTAACCATGTTGAGATTAATTAATTAGCCCCTAGGAGTTAGTGCCCATAAACGTCACCCAAAGCAGAGAAGTGTGAATACGTTGAGGCTGTTAATTCACCCAAAAATGGCAGCTTGTAATCTAGGCAGAGGAAATTCAGTCTCTCCATCGGGATGACTGGCAGCTCCGACGCACTGTCGGGTTACTGCCTCTGTGACAACAAACTACATATCAATTTAACTTCTTAGCAATGCTTAAAAGAGCATCTTTTTATTTCAGTGAGGTAGCATTTAAAGTTGCTGTTAGGGAAGGAAATTGCCGTGGGGAAGACAAACATTGGCATTTGGAGAAAGAAAAACGTAACTGGTGTGATACCTAGCAAACCTAGGAAATGTAGAGGAAAAAAAGCTGTAACTTCATTAGAATGGCAGAATCTATTACAATTAACCACAACTATCTAAATAGGAGCTAATTTACTTATATGAGCCAAAATTCTGTTAACTCATAGCCTATTGTAAGATGCAGAGTGAATTCGTGCGCTTGTGATCTGGTTTTAAGTACAGAATAAATGCACTATAATGAGCAGTTGACAAGATGTTAATTCTAAAATCTTTTGCCTAGATGCAATAATATAGTCCATAACTGATGCAAGTTGACAATGGGAGGTGAAGTGTACTGTATAGCCTGCAAAGAGAAAACTTAATGGCAATGGAGGGAAGAGGAGATACTTGGCTTTCATGCTTCATACTGTATATTTTTTCTGTTGTATTTGTCAACTAAAATGTCTTATATCTCTCTAAATGGTGTCTTTCTCTATATGTATAAATGAACAGATGCAGATAGAGCTCAAAAGCATGGCATGGATGAATTTATCTCTTCCAATCCCTGTAACTTTGACCACGCTTCACTCTTTGAGATGGTTCAGCGCCTCACTTTGGACCACAGACTTAATGATTCCTATTCTTGTCTGGCAAGTATATTCTTTGGTCTCTAGTGATATAAACATCAAGCAGCAAAGTCAAAGCTAGTGCGACTGGGGGCTAATCCCCCTGTTGCTGGAAGATTGACTTCTGTTTACACCAGGTTTGAATTTGGCCCAGAGGTATTTTCTTTTGAGAGGCTGCCTGCAGTGAACTGACTGCTGTTCTTCTCCAGTCGCACTGTCTTTATCATTTCTGTTTGCAATGTTTAAAATGTTTCTTCCTGCAAAGAAAAACTCCAGTGTGGGAATGTGAAGTAGAGAGCAGTGTTTTGCAGCCTCCTGCACTGCCTTCCAGAGTCTTCTGGATGAAAAAACAGGGAAAAGATGACTGTCTGTTACCACCTCCCATGTCAATGGAGTCCCACCAGGAATAACTGTGGCCCAGCTTTGTGTCTCTTTATGAGCAGGGGTCCCAAGCAGGTAACAGATGGGACTGTGTGGATAGCTGCAGTGCTGCTGCAGTCTGTCCATGCTCACATAGTTGCATGCCCATCCTGAGTTCCCATGAGCAGCAGCTGCAGCTCTTTGCCCCCTGTAGGACAGTGGCACTGAGATGCTCCAGGACAGCTTGTAGCCAGTGGCTGGGGTGTGGTGCTGAGGGGCTCTTATGTACTATAAGGACTTAAATAGCAAATAACCAATAACAATGCAACCTGAGTAATTAATTTTTAGCAATTTCAATGAGGAGGATGAAGAGGCTCTTAGTTTTTGAGAAAATGGCAGGATGAATCCTTTCTAGAGCATCCTGAAACAGAGGACGTGTCCTGAACGTGGCATGGGACAGATCCTGACCTGCTGCCCTCCTACTGTTGCACAGGGTGGCACACTGGGGTGTCATGGTGGGCTCACTCAGCAGAAAGACCACGCTGCGCCAAGAGCCTTTGCCAGCTGTGCAGTCCCTGGAGCTCGAGTGCCTTGCTGTTAAAAGCAGCAGCCTGGGAACACAGCTGAGCAGTTGGCAAGGAGACTGTCAGTCTCAAATCCTGCCCTCCATGTCCCCCTCCACTGTGGTGCTCCTCTCACTGCCCTGCTTCTTGTACCACACACAAGGGCCAGTCTCTTCTGACTGAGATCCAGTAAATGCCACTAGCAGTAGTGAGTTGTCACCTTCCTGAGGAGAGGCAGGGCTAGGAGGAACGGTTGTGGACATCCCCTGAGGTAAGGATGGGGTGGGGGAAGGCTGCACTTTACCTGCAGATACCCAAGTGGTACAAGTAGGCTTGGTGGGAGCATTGTCAGACCTGCAGCAGGTTCCTCACTGGTTCCATCAAGGTCCTTGCTCTGGCAGGCAGTGACGTTGGCATGCAGCTTCTGCTCCCCACGCATGGCTGACCCTAGGAAGACCATTCCCATCCATGCATGTCTGAGAGGTTGGCTTGCTGCTGGTTTGTCTCTGTGCAGTCTTGGGCCTGGTGAGAGAGCTGTGGCCGTTGAATTAAACTCATGGAGAGGTGCAAGGCCATCACTGAAAATGATTAACAATGTTTTTCTTCAAGAAACCCACCAGCTGCACTTCTGCTTGTTATGGAGATGTTTAGGCCCTTGCTAGAAGCTACCAGAGCGGTGGAGCTCCCCTCAGCACCAAGACTCATCCTCTTCAGAGTGGAGCATCACCAATTAACCATCTTCTTTCAAATCACCCATTGCAGTGTTGTAAGGAACAGAATAATGGCCTGTGTCCACCTATGCTCGGTTTCACGTGCTTCTTGACTTACTTTGCCATGTTTTTGTCTTGATTATGGTGTAAAAACAGACTGCCCTCAAAAACTGGAAAGAGCTCCCACTGTTCTTGCTGTGTCTTTGAAATGTTGGTGATAGCACTGTGCTGAGTTGGCTGGAGGAGCTGTGAGCCCGTGGTAAGCCTGCTCTGTCCACTGTGTGCCACTGGGCAGTTCTTATTCCCTACAGGTCATTCCATGCAAGGTCCCACAGAGTTTTGCCTCGTCACACCTCTTGTTGTTTTCAAACGTGGACGTAGAGGTGCAGGGAAGACTTACCCTGGCACAGAGGATAACTCAGCATTGCTTCCTTTCTCTGGAACCAGGTTAAACACCACTGTTGTGAGCCCAGTCGAGGGCTGAGCCAGGCATCCCTAGGAAAACAAACAGCCTGGCTGAGTCATCCCAGCCACGGCAGAAGTGATGTTTACTGGCAGAGAGCTCTGTGCTGGGAGGGGGAAGAACACTTTCTGCAGAGCTTACAGAGGGGTCATGCCCATCATCTACAAATTGATAATACAGTCACACTCAGTATTTCCTGGACTTTCGAGAAGAGTATTCAGCTGTTCCAGCTTAGTATGGACCCCACACATGCGTGGGTCTTCATTCTTTTCACTTGGACTTGTGTGTTGTTTCTGAAACTGCCCTCCAGCTCTTCCCAAGACTTTCCCACCCACTGCCAGCATCCAGCTCACACAGCCCTCTTTCTGCTGGAGCTGTATTGCCCATGATGTGTCAGCATTCGTGGAATTTGCATTATACAGCACAGCATGTACTGGGGGAAGGTCTTCAGAGTTCCCAGCCTAACCGAGATGATGTGAGGGAGTCAGGTTAAGAGGTCCATGAAGCAGGCCACCAAGATTAAATTCTCTTGGATTTCCTATGATAAGTGGGAAAATTCAGGTACTGAAATGTGAAATTTCCCTCAAAAACTCTGGTTTTCTTAAAAGTTGCATTTGCCTTTAGAAATGTGGCCTGTGGGTCACCAGCCCTGGCCCAGCCTTGCTTTTCCCAGCTCCAAAGCTCCCCTGGCATTCCCTGCTGGTGCCTGGTACATGTCTCCTTATCAGAGCAATTCAGCTTGTTGAACACAGTCAGTGGAGCTCCTTGTGCTGTGTGCCCTTCCTCCGTTGTCCCCTCCAGGTTTCCTCATGTCGCTGAAGACAATCTGTGAGGCCACGCTGAGCTGCGCTATCTGCACTGGGGACACACACCCCATGTGTCATCGCTGTCAGCTGCGTTTGCCAGGCAAATCTTCATCAAGAGCCAGGATCTGCCTGAAGATGCTGGGGATTTGTCTGAATACCACCTTTCATCAAACCTTGGGGGTTCTTCTGGGGCTGTGGGGAGCAGCATTTACTGCTCCTTTGGATCTCTGTTCAGCAGCAAGTGTTTTATTTCCTACCTCTGCCATTCAAAGGAAGATCTCCTCATCCACCTCGGCTCTGGATCTGCTGCCTGTGCTCTCATGAGGTCTGGGGCTCATCTCCTCTGATCTCTGCTCACCCTTCCCTTCATTGCATCATGGCAGCGATTTTGGGTGTTTACCATCATCCCTTCTGTTCTCCTGAGAACCAGCACATCCCAGACCCCAAGTCAGGGGAGCAATGTGGCATGCTCCAGATCGCTGGGTTCAGCCTCTGCTTCCTTTGCCTCAGACTGTGATACTTGGCTCCAGTGAAATCAGTGCCAGCCTTCCCATCACTGTCAGTAGAGCCAAGATTTTACCCCATAGGGAGAAATGAGTTCTTTGTTTGTGCTAGGTGAATATAACCATTTCAGCTGCACTTCTGCCCCTATATCCAAAAGCAGAGCAATCGCAGCATTTCCTTATTTTTACCATGCCTGATCACCAAAGACTTATGCGAAGAGAGACAAGAGATGGTCCAAGGATGTAACAAACAGGCAACATAAAGAACTCCAGAATCAAGCATAATACCACCAACCAAAAAGCAGACAAAAATACCATTAAAAGTGGTGAAGGCAAATATACCCCTCCCAAAAAATAGCCTTCCAGAGGGCCATCCCATCTGCATTGTTCTGTGTCTTCATTTTGAAATGTGCACTTCTAGTGATCCCAGCACTGTAGCTACTCCCTATATCTATCATTTTCCCCTCATTATTTTAATTCTTTTCTCAATCTGTTTTGGAGTTGGCCCAATAAGGATGAGCAAATCCTTCTCTATGTCTTTGAGCTCTTAATTGATATTTCTTCAACTCTTTTCAAAGCAGCTATTTTGGCATCTAGAAAAGATTTGGTGTCATCTGAGTGGTAGAAAATATATTTTAATCTTTCGCAGCAGTGTTGTTTCTAAGATGTAGCATTTGGGGTAACAGATGGGGTGGCAAAGAAGTTGCCTATAGGGGCAGTGCTCTGCCTCAACTACTCTCCCGCCCGCTGCAGGAACTTTTCAATTAAACGATGAAAGATTTTGCAGCTTGATGCATTCCAGAGCTGCGTCTTAGCAATTGTTTAGCACCCAAATTTCCATGTAAATATTGACGATTTTGCAGCGTTTTGAAAAGCAATCTACGAGATTATTCTTGTTCTCGTTAGCCCCTTTCCTGAAGGCAGAGGCACGCTCCACTTCGGCTGTCCCAGGACCTTCACCGCAGCCATCCCCTTGCAGGGAAGGGCGTCCTCCTTGGGAGTCCGGATGTTGCACCACAAGCCTTGTGTCACCAGCCCCTCAGGACTGATACAAAGAAATGGTCTGAGGTTCCTGGATGTGTAAAGGAACCCTGCTCTTGAGCAGAGGCCCCTTGTTTTGGTGCCAAGGAGCTGGGCGATGTCAGAGCGTGTTGCCAGTGGCACGGATTAAGGACAATGGGAAACGTCCCTTTCTGATACTGCAGAATTGCCTTTCTCCATCTGCAGGATATTTCTACCTGCCAGATGCAAGAGAAGTCATTTTTCAGTGTAATCCTCTGTCCTCTTCCCCCAGATCAATCTTCCTGCTCCTGGCCAAATGTACAATCTTATCCCTAGAATGAGACTACTGTTTCACGCTGTTTAAATAACCAAACCTTGTCATCTCTTAAAAGTGTCTTTTTTTCTTTGTATTTTTTTGCTAGGCACTGACATGAACTGGCCTAACTTTTCAGCATTTTAAATGTCATTTGCCTTTAATGGTAGCATAATACGTTTTTGTTGCACTGAGTATATGCTGTGTTTGAGTGATGATTTACAGATTGTATTGTTTGAATGACCTCTCTCCTTTTTTCTTAATGTAGCCTTAGGTTTGTATTTCTTTTATTAGAACAGTTGACCACTACACCTCCAAATCTGATAGCTTTTGTATTTAATAACTTATATTTAAAATCAAGTCTCTTTATTTCTAAACAGGGCTGGTTTAGTCCTGGCCAGGTCTTTGTGCTAGATGAGTATTGTGCACGTAATGGAGTGAGAGGCTGTCACAGACATCTCTGCTACCTCAGAGATTTGCTAGAGCGCGCAGAAAACGGAGCTATGATTGACCCCACCTTACTTCACTACAGCTTTGCCTTTTGTGCATCACATGTTCATGGCAACAGGTAAGGAATTCTTCTTGGCTAGCAGCGCCCTGCCAACAAGGGATGACTTTGTCAAATATAGGTTTCCTTGGATAATGCACAACAGTCCCCAATTTGTTTTCACAGTGGATGTTTGGCAGCAGCACTTCTAGTGGCATAGTCGGTTTGTTTGTTTGTTTCATTGCTTGTTTAATGTAAGCAGTAAAAATGCACATAGAGGATCCAGAAATGAAGGTTTTTAACTTACTTGCCCAGGCACTTGCTAAGATGCAGTTCTGAACAAGATACAGTTGCAGTCCCTGTGACTGTCACGGGTTGAATAAATAGAAGTAAACGATACGCTGTGCTGATTTAATTGCTGTGCAAGAGGATCTGACGAGTTGTAGCAGTGAAATTTTCAGCAGTATCAAACTTCAGTGCTCAGAAGGGCTTTAAGCCCCTGGGCACCTATGTCTCATTTAAAGCCCACGTGACATCAGTTCAGAAATTGCTTAGACATAACTGAAAATTTTATCTTGCTCGGTTACAAAGCAATTTCGGTTTCAGAAGAAGGCAGTTCTTTTCTCTCAAATGTGACAAACCTTTGATGGGAGGAACTGGAGCTGTGCTTTTCCCCCCTCTCCATTTATTTTGTTGATAGCTGTAGCATCTATTGCAGCTTCTTCTTCTGCTTTTCTTCTGTTAATTTATATTGTATACTTTGAGATACCACTTTGTAGCCTACATATGCTACTGAAGAAAGGAATGTTATAAAACAATTATGTGTTTTCATATACCCTGTGGTAAATACCACCCTGAATTACGACACGCATTGCCCAGGTTTCACATTGCAAGGCTGTCGCTTACTTTTGCAGTTACTTTCATACATCTTGTCATGGAAACCAAGTTTTGCTTCCTTAGTTTCTTTTTTAGTTCTGACTTTCCGTTGCTCATTCGTTCTTTCTTTGCCAATTGTTACATGAGTTCAGTTGTTTCCTTTCAGCTTAATTTCCTTTTGTTTTATTTTGAGGTTTTTCATGCTTTCTTCTTGTTTCTTTCGCTTTTGCTGCCGGCCTTGCCCCCCGCATTTCAATCACTCCCCCAAGCCAACTCATGGCAGAATTACTTGGTGGGTCACAGCCAAGTGCAGACGGCGAGGGGGGCAAAGCCTCTGCCGCTGAAACGGAGACAAAAAAGGATTCCAAAAAGGAGTCCAAAAAAAAGAAGGAGCCCAAAACCCAGCCGAATCCAGAGCCGAAAAGGTAAGCGAAAGTGTGCAGTGCACGGGAGTGTGTTGCAGAGGGCTCCTCAGTCACTGAGCACACTGGGCAGTTGCATCTCCACAGCTCAGGGACACCTGAGTCCGGCATTCGGGTCGTGTGCTCTCCTGGGAGCTGGATAGCATTTGAGCACCCAAGTCCTGTAGGGGATCAGACACTTAGGTTTTTAGGTGTGTGTTTAGAAGATGGTGTTTATGGGACTGGGCAGTGGAAGTTACTGCCCCATTGCCCTTTGTCCTAGGCAGGACTCATCTCAGCAGGCAGCTGGTGTGGGAGCAGGACCTGGCTCGAAGCCCATCTGGCCCATAACAGAGAGGAGGTGGGATGCTCATCACAGATACTCAGTGTCCCTCTGCACAGGGTCCAGCACAGCCAGGGCTGAAGCTTCCATTTCATCAGGGTTGGTGGCAGGAGGTATCTGATGGTATGGGCCAAGGTGACAACCTCCCGTTCCCTCTCCCTGGGGCTGGAGAGTTGTGGGCTCAGGAAAATGTCATGCTTTCAAACCAGTCCCAAGCTGTACAGCTGTCCAGGGCTGTGTGTGGCTGCTATGCTGTGTGGGGACCTGCTGGGCACTGCCAGAGGGGCAGTTTGGCCATGGATGGGCTATTCCAGTCACTGATTTACAATAATGCAAGAAAGGAATGAGGTGTCTTGCTATGACTTAGCCGTCTTTAGCTGACAGTTGACTTCACATCCGAAAGCTGAAGGTTCATGTTCCTTCTTGGTCTGTGCTGTCTCTCTGTTGCCTGGGGATTGCGGGAGGCTCTGTGTGGGAGCTGCAAGGCTGCAGCATTGCGCGTTCCCACCAAGGGCAGGCTCTGGTTAACACCCAACAGTTTGCTATGGAGTCTGCGGGGTGCAGCGTCTGGCTTTTGCTACCAGAAGGTCACGAAGAGGGACCACAGGGGGTCTCAGAGAAAAATGCAACTCCATATCTTTCGTGTCTACTCTAAGCAATCTGAATATCTGAGTGGAAGAGTCACGATTTCTTTTCAGAAAGCTGTTGAGGCCACATGCATCATGCATTTGCGAGCTGGCTGGCAGAGAGCGATGGAAAGCCAGTATTTACCCATGCAGTCCTTACTGGCAGTTGTGATGTGTGTGAGGCTGCACTCGCTTTAGCTCTGTCCCTCCCTCCCACCTGCTGTGTCCATACATTGCTCGTTGCCTTATGACTGGCCCTGCTCTCCACAGGAAACTTACAGCTTATGGCAGAGCTGAAACTTTCCATGTAAAATTTGTCAAGGTGGCACACCTGCCCCAGGACTCGGCACAGCACCCGACAGAACATCTTGGAGCAGCCATGCATTGCATTGTTGTTGGGATGCACAGTGGTCTGGGAAAGACTCAGTTACAAGACATTTTTATGTTTAACAAAGGCTTCTTTTTCCATCAAATCTGAAGAAGTGTTGATTTTCTTCACAAAAAAGAGTTCCTTCACTTTCAGACAGTAAAAACCCCTGAATGAGTGGTTTAGCTTTCCCCAGGACGAGGTTGGCTGTCAGACAGAATATGCCACCCAGTAATGAAGGTCGAGCAGGGAGATAATTTCATGTGGCTATCAATCTCCTGTATTAGCAGTAGACAGTGATGGAGCTGAGGTGGGCTGTCTGTTTGTATCGTGTTTGCATAAGGTCAGGCAGCGAGACAACAGTCGCTCGCAGTCAGCGGGAAGTGCAGGCAGGCTGTGGTGCAGATGCTGAGGACAGCCTGAAGGTCAGGGCTGACAGGATGACAGGTGTCAGCGTGGGGACGATGCCTCCTCGCCCGTCCGGCTCCCGCCTCGGCAGCGCTGCCGCGCCGCAGCCAGGACGGGAGCAGGAAGGCTGCCGGTGGAAATGCACCTCTAGCTTGGAGCTGGCCCTGCGGCCGCAGCAGGTGAAATGGTCAAAATGGGATTTTGTGGACAGTTTGGAGCCCTGTTGCCTTACATGTCAGAGTTTGGTCTCCCCCCTTCTTTGGGCTCTTGTATCTTATTCAGTCCCCTGACATGATCTTTCCATACCAAGGCTGTAAATCACTGCTATTTGCATGACTGTCCACATAATTTTTCTTTTAATTTCATCTTTTTCACAAGTAGAAATGGAGTTAAATGTAAATTACTTGCCCCAGGTTTCACCTCCTGAGACATCTGACTATGGTAGTTCAGTATGTGAGGAAAACAGGGACCAGCAAGAGCAATATCCACATAGTTTACTGTCCTCAGGTACTTGCTCTTCACTGAGACTGAGGAACTCAATGTTTTTTAATTGTTGTGATCACTCATTAGTTGGTAATGGAGTTTTGTCCGCTTGGTATCACAGGATGCCTTTTATAAAGACCTATTATTATGAAAAAATGGGACTTCTGATGTATTTACATAGGTGACAGGTAATAAAGGCACAGAATTATCCAGACATCTGACAACACACGTTGTATGTTAATTGATGTCTCTTTGCTTTTGGTACCACCTCTATGTTGCTTTTCTTTATCAATAGTCCTCCAGAGAAATAGCAAAGGCAAGAGCAGGAATGGTTTTGAAAAGACATTGTGATTTGGGATAAAATTGTGAAAGGATTTACATGGCCACCAAGGTGTTTCCCTGCCTTCCCTCTCCCTGTTTTTGCTGTCCTCATGTCAGAGGGCTGTGACAGTACTGCCAGTGTTGGACACACAGAGAAGTGATGTGTTAGAGGAGCCTCACTGCTTCCCTGTCTGCACATGGGAGAAGCATCGTGGAACAGAAAGTTGAGCTCAGCTTTTCTAGGTCCAAAGTTAGTGCCTAAATCTTGAGCAGTGGCTCCTGCCCCTTGCAAAGAAGTGGCTTTCAGGAATGGCCTTGGTTTCACTTGTGCATTTTTTTGATTTAGGCATAGAGTAGCATTGTTTTTAAATTTTAAGTTAGCACCATGAAAAACTCTTTCTGTGCTTGTTAATTCCAGACTTTTAAAAATCAGACTTAAATATTGATCGTTTGCATGCTAAATATTAGCAGACTGAGCTTATCAAAATCAGGATACTGGACTGAATTCCCTCCAGTCTAATAACAACCAAGCACCATAATTTTTTGCAAGTTGTTCAGTGACTATTTACCTAGGGTCCGAGCAGCTACAAGTCTCTCTGTTAATTAATTTGGTGTATTTTTGACTTCCCTTTCTTGTGTAAACTGTATTTTATGGCCTCATACTTGTTTGCAAGAAGAAGCTATTTTGTTAGCTGAGGTTACTATTAGCTTTCATTACTGTTTTTACAACTGTAACCCAGCAGAAATATGCTATTGTCATAAACCTTCAGGAATTGAAAACTCTACATGACACACTTGCCATTTTTTCCATTGTATTGTAATTACACATCACATAAAAATTTCCACACAGCTATCTGAAACAAAAGAAATAGAGGATTATTTTTGTCCCTTAAGTAGTAAATACATGAATACTTCATCAGGATATCTTTGTGTGCTCCCGTAGAGCTTCGCGTTGAGTTTCCAGGTCTCGCTCAGATGCGCTGCCCTGGCTGCAGTAAGGCAGGCTCAGTCTGGCGGGGTGTAACGCTGTACCCTGTCGTGAGGTGCCGGCTCCGTGTCCCATCCAGCCCCGCGATCAGCCCGTGGTGACACAGCAGGTGCTCCCGCTGTCTGTCAGATGGGATGTGCTGCCTGTGCTGAAGGGCTGGGTTGCCAGCCACCAGCAGGTCACCAGCTCCGCGGAAGAGGCTGACATGATTCATCACAATGGGTGTAGGATGGCAGGGCTCAGAAACCATCCGGTGCCGGCGCAGTGCGTCAGGGGTGCGGATCGCACATGAGAATCAATGAGCCGTGACTTGGCTCGGCGCTGCGGCATGGAGGAGAGCCCGAGCGAAGGGGAGGCAGGAGTTGGGAGATTAAATGGTTCCCATGCTCGGCAGCACCTCATGGGCGGCTGGGGCAGCACCCAGGAGCGCCGGGGTGAACAAAGGGCTTCTCACCGACGTTTCCCGCACGCCGTGAGTCCCCAGAAGAGAGGGGAGTTGGGGAAAATCGATGTTCGCTGAACACGCTTTTTCCCTAGGGATCTAGGCAGGTGGGCTCTTTCAGGTCCGGTCTGCTGGGGGAGATGTGATCCTGCCCACATCCCCAGAGCCCGTCCTCGTGCAACCGGTGGGACTGCGCGCAGGCAGCTCTTCCTGCGAGGGATCCTGCGAAAGCCTCTCCTGACACATGCCGTCCAAGGCACTAATCATCGATGTTTACTGTATAGCTCATATGTGCTGCACCTGGCAACCAGCAAGGGAGCTGAAGGCAGCACGTGTTTTATATTTGAGTTGTTACTTAAAAAATCAAATTATTTGCATCAGTTTTTGACATTGTTTTTTTTTTCCTTGGCTCTGCATGCCAGGGCTCACAGTGCGTGCAAAGATCTGTTTGCTACGTGTAAGCAATATTTTCCCCAGTAAAAAAAAAAGTGTAGACAAGTTAAACATAAAAGGTGTAAAAGATGATATGTCTTTTCATTTAGAAGCCGACGTGGTATTTCATGGAGGCTTATGTCAAAGAGATTAACGCGCTGGAGCTATACTGTATGTTTATAATTGCATACAAATGCATGCTATTGCTTCATATATTAGTCTTTGTTAAAAAATCATTTTGATATATTTGTTTTAGCAGCATAACTAGCCCTGGGGGCACCGGGTATAATTAGAAAAGGGCATGGGGGGAGGCGGGACTTGTAGAATAAAGCAGTGGCCTTAGGATCACAGGTCCTAATTATAATTTATAATTAACCCTGGAATTTGCACAAACCAACTAAGCTAAACAAGGACTATCATTTTTGCTGTTTAAATTGCAACCCTTTTTTTTTAATTTCACCACCTGCTTTGTTGATGTTGTTGTTTTTGTGGCTTAAAACTTAAAAACATGGGGGGATTAGGAAAGTGGCATTTAAAACTTTTCATATGAAATATTTACAGTGGGAATTTACTAGTTTAGAGCCAACACAGTGAATCTGCAGCAGAAGGAGTGATCTGAAACTTGTTTACTTATAATTAAAAATCTCGTTAGTTATTTTTCTTGCCTTTTTTGCCCTTCTGCTTCCCTCTCTGCCCACAGCTTCTGCCGTACACCTCAAGTACCCGTGAGCAGGAGCTGTAGAGAATTGGATGGAATTGTGTCTCTACACAGATGGAGACATTAATGTTGTTTGTCCAGCCGATTTCATAGACCCAAACCCATTTCGTCCCTCACGCATTTGTATATACCATGTACATCCAAAACTTCTTTTTCACCCTTTCCCCTCCTCTCACATCTCATCACTGCTTCAGTGCAATAGTGATGTGGTTGTGGATGGTGTGTGAGAACATCAGTTCCTGCAGCTTCGAGAGATGCTGCTCGCTGGAGGAGTTGGTGCTTCTGTCCATGAGATCAAATAACTAGTATCAAAGTTGAGCTGGAGACCTTTGCTGAAAACAAAATTTCCAGTAAGCATCAGAATGAGCTGTGCAGCTTGAGCTTCTCCTGGGGGTTTTTTTCAGCCCCATCAGCCATGTACTGAAATTGTCTAGAGCACAGAAGTGAATCTTAAATTACAGTAATGCTAAGCTATATACCCTTTGTGTTCTTGCAAAAGGGAAAATAAATATGTTCCCTCAGAAAGATTATATTTTCAAAGTATATTTGACTTGAATATTTAATTAGGTTTCAAAATTATCGAGCTAATAAATTAAGTGGAAGGCTTTGGGTAGTGTTTTTCCAGTTCTATCTATATCCTGCATTTGTCACTAATTAATGAGTTTCTAATGCTTCAGCTTCTGGGAAGATGAGCAACAAAGATTAACATAACTAGTAAATCCAAAGATGTGCAACTGGGTTATAGTATTTGAAATCTGATAAAAACATCAGAAGTATTATTATTTGTGACATGGCTCAAGATGGGGGATTGTGAGGAAAGCAAAGATGACAGAACTGGTGCTAACCACTGTGACAACAACTTGAAAAGCAGCCGACATGACATCTTTCCTATCATGCTGCCGAAAATGTCAACTTTGTGAAGGACAGTGAGAAAATGGTTTGCCGAAAATTTGAAAGGTAGATTCAAGAGATGCTCATCATGTCAGATGCAATATAGTCCACAGCTGGGTGAGAAAGGGAGTCCTTGCCGTGGTGATGGCTCTCGCTTGGCAGGCCCTTCCAGACATCCACGCTGCTCCAAAAATGGCTACAGCTGACCTGTGGATTGTCTCAAGTTTGCATGAGGCGTGAGAGCGGCTTGTGCTTACACCCAGCACGGAGGGACCGCTGGCCAGAGCCACTGGGTTTGTGTCCTCCTGGCTCACACAGATCCCAAGAAAGGGGAAGACCAAAGGATTAATCTTTCATTGTGAGTGTGTGACTTAGGGGTTTGGTTGGCATCCCTTCAGATGTTGTGACTTGGGCAAAAGCCACATCGGCCAGAGGTTTTCTCTCCAGAGCCCACCCGGGAAGAATGGGAGCCTTTGTGTGGGTCAGTGATGCTTCCAGAGCTGCCAGTGCTTGGCCAGGACACAACTGATGCTGTCAGGTCAGCCTGTGCTGGGCGTCCACCGCAAGTTGTTGGATGGTGAGTGCTTTGAGTACAGTGAGGTGCTGAGATTCATGCGAGAGGGCTGCGACCCAGCCCGAGCTGTCAGATCCTGCCATTAAATCTCACCACTTGAGGTTACTGACCCAGCAAAGGGTAACACAATTTTCAGACCACTTCCAGTCCCACAGCAAATCACTGCCAGGGCAGGCAGCTTTTCCTCCCTCGTTTGTCAGTGCTGGTACAATTAACCCAGTGACACTGTGAGCTGCTGTGGGCACAGGGCGAGGACCCAATGCCAAAAGTCAAATGAGGGCTTCAACCTTGTGCCTTAATACATGGTATTTATTGTGGTCTGCCTTGAATTATCTCTCTCTGCCTGGGAGCAAACCAGGCACTGAGAGGTGCACAGCATCACAAAAGGCATGGACATCTCTATCTGAATATTAAATATTTTATGAAACTTTGGAATAAATTATATTAAGCATGTTAAGACATTAATTTTTGCTCAATATCTAATTTGGGTTTTTTGTGGCTTGCTCATTTCTTCAAAATAACTAGTACTAATTAGTTACTAATGAGACCAGATCCATACTTCCAAAATTGTTTATGAAATGTGTTCCCCAGCTGAGACATTTTATCCAAGTTTCAGCCTAAATCTTTTTTTCCTGTTTTTTTCCTTAATACACAACTGAATTTGGCAAATAATCAAATAAAGATTCTGATTAAATGCTGTTTAACTTTAAATACATGCCCTGGTATTCAAGTCTTTTTCTATGTCCATGTTGCAAGTTTTATTTAATGTATATTTAGCTTTAAAATTTTGCAGTAAATATCATGTATGGTTTGCAAGTTCCTCTTCCCAAATGTTTTAATGGTTTATTCACCTGTGTTGGAATATCAGAGTTCATATTTATGATATTAAGAGCTTACTAAATGTAGGGTCAAGGAGAAGTGATTGCACAGATTTTATAGATTTTAATTTTTTTATCTTTTTTTTTTTTTCTTTTTAAGTTTAGGGCCTTTGATTCTTTAAGAGGAAAATAAAGCCAACCAATTAACCCCTGACAGGAGGTTCATTAGAAGCTTTGTAATCCCTTGCCAAGTCTTTTGTAAAGCCAAACCAGTCTAGTACTGCGGATTTATGCAGCTTAAGCTGAACACTGGGGGAGGCCTTTAAGTAAGAACATTTGTTCAATTTTAAGATGTCTTACATTACCTAAAGATTGCCTGTGCCAGCAGAGTTGCCCAGGAGTACACAAATCCATAGACTTTGCTGTCCAGCAGTGGAAGCCCCGATCCCTTCGGTGGATGGATGGATGGATGGATGGATGAGACTCTCTCTCCTCTTGCCCGGGATGCTGCTGCGCGGCGCATTTTGCCGTGTGGGTGTGGGGAGAAGGAGGGGATTGCTGCTCTCAGCTCTTGGGTGGGTTGGCATCAGCAGGGTACGGGATGGAAGAGCACAGGGATCACGGCATTATCCAGCCCCAGGAAGAGCCCCAGCAGGGATTGTCTGCACACTGTGCTCTGTGAAAGACGAGAAATACCCCAAGGCAGCAGGACCTGGGTGTCTCACAACACACTCCTGTGCTCTCTTCAAATAGAGGAGCGTCAAGTAGTCTGAGAAAATTCGTGGTAAATTGCATAATGTGTTCATTTTTATAAATTAAAATTAAATGACTGAAGAGGCATTGCATTTTCAATGCAAAATGCTTGCCACACTTTGGGCACATTTCGGCAGAAATATTGAAGATGGTTCACTTCAAGAAATCTCTATAATGGGGTGATTCAGCGGCTAGGAAGGAGTGCAGAATTTTATATTCTGTTTATATATATGTCGTTGATATTCTTTTATGCTGTGAATTGTGTTAAATTAACAGCTGAATTTTTCTGGAGAAATTCAGTCCCTATTTTGCCAGCAACCGGCTCAATCCTGACACGAGAGCTGGCATTGCACTCCCTGCATATACCTGTATTTAGAGGGAAATCTGCTTTTCTCAACTTCTTTAATAATGAAAATAAGGAGGTGGGGGGATGTCCACATCTAGGTTATCACTGTGAGAGAGGATACTTGTTTATTTGTTTATTTTTGGTACTTTGGCAGCGGTGCTGCTGCAGCCACCCTTGTCTCGGCATGGCACATCCTCTGTCCCGGATCCCACAGTTGGCGAGGGTCCTTTTGGAAAGGGCAGTGTGCTGTGGGATGAGGCACCAGGGTGCTGAGGTGGAGTCTGAGTCATTGTGGCATTTCTCCTGCAGGCCTGACGGGATAGGAACTGTGACCGTGGACGAGAAAGAGCGTTTCGAAGAGATCAAGGAGCGGCTTCGTGTGCTGCTGGAGAATCAGATCACACATTTCAGGTAAAGGCACAGAGCCCAGGCTGAATGCGAGAGGAATGATTTCCTCACAGCTCGCTCCTATAAGCAGCAAAGCCAAAAGGCAGGTTTTGAATGCATACAGGAATTTTGCATAAGTGACACAGACCTACACAGGGCAGTGAAGCATGTTTATAGCTAGCGTGTGATTTTAAATATATATCCTTTAAAGGATATTTTGAACCATCTTGCTCCCATAGGCATGGTAAAGCTGTGGATTTTTTTCTAAAATATAACAACAAAAAATCCCTTGTCTTCTTATTTCTCTGTTCCTCTCTGCTCAGTTATTACGCATTTACCTTCTCCCTAGTATTGCCAGGCAGAGCTTTCTGCAGGGATGTCACAGTATGGAAAGGTTTGATACCCCCCCAAAAAGGGATGAATGGCCCCCAGCACGCTGCTCAGGTTGGGTGGGCTGTGCACATTCACACACAGAGAGGTGATGTGTGTTACCTACACCCTGGTGTGTTGCCAGGTCTCCAGCTGGAAGTAAATGTCCTTTGCAGAGGAGCTTTTCCCCCCCATTTTTAGAAGAAGACGGTATTATCTCTCCAAAGAGATCTAAAAACTCTCCAGGTGACACCCAGATTTAAGAAACTGCTAAAACTACCAGCTTATTACTAACATATACTCTCTTTTGCTGCCTTAGTGTCTACACTGGTGAATCCTTTCAGAAAGTTACCCTATAGAAAGACTGCTCATTCCAGGCAGAGAGACTAGGGAATTGCTTGGACATATTTAGGAAAGCATCCTTACAGCTCAGGAGAGGCTCATTCACGTGCACTTGGTCTAATGCTAAGATGATGTGCTTTTTCTAGGTACTGCTTTCCATTTGGCCGTCCAGAGGGTGCACTGAAAGCCACTCTATCACTGCTGGAAAGGGTGAGCACAGAAATGGCAGAGAGTCATTAGAATGACCTGTTGTCACATATCCTTCCATCTCGAAAAGCTTGAGGAGCTGTTGGCTTTGCGTAGGACATGTAACTAATGATAGCTCACGCTGAAGTGTGGGGTTTAGGTGGGTTGCTGTCTCCTGCCTCAGCTGAGAGGCAGGTGTGGAGCCTGACCACTGAAGGCAGCACAGCCTCTGTCCGTGTTGGCAGGTGGGGGTGAGGGATCTGCCTGGCAAAGATCCACACCACAGACCTTTGTCAGCAGTGTCTGGCTGCTGCCTGGTGGAATTCCCATCTTGAGGCAGACTTGTTCCCTCTGGATGTATAAAACCTGCTCGCCATGATCCTCCCCATCCCCATGCCAGCATTCCTGCTGCTCCAACATCCTTCCCACCTCTGCTAACCTGCAGTATGGCCAAGTCCACACCCAAACCCAAGTCAGTCAGTAGAGCCTGGGAAGGGCAAAACATTGCCTGGCACTGGGCAAGTTGTGATAGATCTTAATGTCATACCCTAAAAAATCATCACAGATTTCAGGGCATGCCATAGGGTGTAGATACAGAAGGGGAATAATACAGCAGGGGCAGGTCTCACATCTTAGGCTGGCCAAGGTGACCTTGTAGTGAGTCCTGTGGATTTGTACACATGCCCTGAGAGCCACACAGCACTAGCATAGGAATGGATGTTTGTGCTGGGCTTGGAGAAAAGCAGTTCTGTGTGCCCGATGCCACAACAAATCAGATTTTCTTGTGTCAAGGTTCTGATGAAAGACATAGTTACTCCGGTCCCTCAAGAGGAGGTAAAAACAGTCATCCGTAAATGCTTGGAGCAAGCAGCTCTAGTCAATTATACTCGACTATCAGAGTATGCCAAAATTGAAGGTAAGGCTCTTTCTTTGTGAAATTACAATTTTTCTTATGTTTCTAGGTGGCAACTTAGGTGGCTGGGAGCTCTTTAAAAGAAGCTCATTTGCTATTTATTCTCCTGTCGATAAAACTGTTGTGATTCAGAATCATTTTTGTGGTGTTGGCTTCGGAAGCAGTTAAGAATGGAAGCTATGCAAAACGTTTCTTTTTCTGGAAAAGAGGGAGGAAACAGTTAAAAAGAGCTGTAGCTTTTTTTCCTTTGATCGTTAGTGCATTTGGCCAGTGGTGTAGTATTCAGACTCACGTCGTGGTTTTAAAAAACAAATTGAGAAATACTTGGGATGTCATCTTTACAGCTGAAGGTATAGTGCAGTTAATTGCTTGTGACACTTCAGGAGACAAATGAAAAGTAAAAAGCTGAAAAACTGTTTAATCTATGTTTAATCATTTGTAGCCAATTTAAAATGTCTTTTTTTCTGGGTGTGTTTCATTGTCTTTGCAGTTTGCATTGCAGTCATTGATCAGTGATCCCATACTTGCATCGGATTTCTTTCTTGTCACTCTAAATCTGGCTAAGCTGATATTTTTGACCTTTTAAGTTATGGGAGAATAATAACTGGTGACCAGAGACACATGTAGCCATCAAAAAGACATTTTAAAGTTTGCTGGAGGATATATGTTATTGAAGCTCTATGATTCAGTCGTTCTTTATATGTCATCAGTACATGTTGGTACCTTGTTGGCTGCTATTCCCAACTTGAAACTCCCACCCAACTTTTTCCAAGTTCCCAATTACTTAAACCTGTGTGTTCCAGGTGAATGGTATGTTCTGCTCTAGACTCTGGGTTTCTGTCATGTGTGATGTGAAGCTTTCCCACAGCCAAGATTATTGTTTGTATGCCTACAGGACAATATTGAGAGGAGAAAAAAAAAAAAACAAAACCAAACTAAAACTCCCTCTGATTTGTTCATAGTTCTTGTTTACATGAAAAATTGGGTTGTTATTATATGGCAAATTGTCCAGGTTCTGTACATGACATGTCCTCTCTTTTTCCATTTTTTTTCTGTCTAATGATGCAAATTGTGTACCAGTGGTAATGAATTCATTGTTATGCATCCAGTGAGAAACACTTAAGAATTGGGCACTAAAAGGATGTTTATCAACTCTTGACTTGGTAATGAGTGACAAAAATAGAGAAGGAACCAAGGTTTCATAAGCACTGTATTATCAGGCAATTTATCGAAGTACTCAACTTCAGAGGATACTTTAATTGGTGTATTCTGTAAAATGCAATGTTTAAATATACTTGACAAGGATGGAGAAGGACTGAGAATCAAAACCAGCTTTTCTGTTGATGGATGCTTCTACCCAGGGCTGGCTCCCTTAGGTTCTCTGTATAAATATCACTAACTTGTTGGTAAGATTTGCTCTCTTCTTTCAGATAAATCTATGCAAAAACAAACTTTATGATCTGTAAGTAAAAATGCATTCATTTCCGAAGTAGAACAGTTAGTGTGTACTTTTCCTTTTGTGCCTCAATTCTTCTTGGTTGTGTTAATTATCTGCCCTCTCTTTTTGCACTGTGACTTTTAGGTCTGGGAATACTTTGAAGCAACAAATCTATTTTTTTTCCAGCTGCCTTTTCAGAGAAATAGTTCATTCCACACTATCTGCTCTCTTCTGCTTTTCTCCTCCTTTATCTGTGATTGGCCACAGCCACTTTTTGATGCTATTTCTACAAAAGTGGTTGTAACACCAATTTCCAAGCATGCTGGGATTGTTAATTTGAACAACCCAACATCCGCCAGCTGCATGCATCAGGTTTTCTCTCATGAGCATAGTCCATTGTATTTTCAAATACTTCCTTAGAAGAGCAAAAGACAAGTTTAACTTGGTGAGATGCGTTCCTGTGCACCAGACATGGCTTTGAAATCTTGCTTTTGAATGACATTTGAATAGCCACATGTTTAAGGCACTTTTGTCAGCAATGCAGAACCAAATCGGTGGCAGCAGTGCTTGAGGCTATGCTTATGAAGAAATACCTGTGAAAGCCTTAGATACTGAAGGCTGAAATCCTTAGTATCTCGGAGCCTTAAACCAATGAAATTCTATTTCCCTCTATTCATGATGTTTTGATCATTATATTCTTGCAAACAGTTCAGAGCAAACCTCTAGAGTCATGGTCACAGCCTCCCTTGTGACTCATGGGCATGCTGAATGGTTAATCCAGTAGATCTCAAATTTTAACCCTCCTTTTTTTTTTCTTTTTTTTTTTCTTCTTTTTATTCTGTGTGTATCCCAAAATACTCTGTGGCTTTCCTTTTAACCTGATATGAAGTTTTCCTCTGACCTATAGCCTATAACCTCTTTGCCTCTGACCTAAGCCTCTTGCATGCCCAAATCCTCTTTTATAGGGAAAAAGAGAGAAATGTATGAGCATCCTGTCTTCTGCTTGGCCT
Organism: Callaeas wilsoni; assembly: GCA_013398955.1. Classification (NCBI taxonomy): domain Eukaryota; kingdom Metazoa; phylum Chordata; class Aves; order Passeriformes; family Callaeidae; genus Callaeas; species Callaeas wilsoni. The sequence goes on along the minus strand of VWPU01016951.1, from coordinate 77,856 downwards.
CTCAAGTGATGGATTTAACCATTCGTGAGTACCTACCACCCTCCTCTCCATGCTGTCCTCACTTTCTCTGTTCTCATTACCTCAAGAAAGTCCAGATCCAAACCAACTCACTTTCCTTGCTTCAAGTCTTTTAGCATTGGCTTGTCTGTTGCTTCTGTCTGTGAAACCCAGTGTGAGAAGTCCAGTCACTTTCTATCAGCCCAAACCAGGTTAGACAATTAACCCATTTGTTTGTGACAAACTCAGACTGTCTGTAAGTTTTTTCAGTTCTTCTTTATGTCCGTGACCTGAATGCATTTTTACTTTGCTTCTGTGTAACCCCAGTTTGTGAAGTGCTTGTCACTGGTACACAATCAAAAGGTAGCAGCTACATCGTGGATAAGTGAGCTAGAGGTCAGATAAAGGACACTTGGAAAAAGCCATCCCTTTGCCTGCGTATAAGATCTTTACCCAACCCTGTGTATAAGATGGTATAAGGCTGTCCTTTCTCTGTACATCAGATCTTAATGTCTCCTGTCTGTTAGCTCTCAGCGAAAGGATGCACTCTACTTGCTCTCCTCCTCAATCTTTTTACTCACTCCTTTGCACCGAGCTCTGGAGGGGACACCCCGACCCTGCTGTCACTCGGAGACCCCCTCTGTGTCCCCAGAGCTCTCCCTCTCTGGTTTTCTATTTGTGCAGCGTTTTCTCTCACCTCCGTGAAAGGAGCTTCCTTTGGTAACCCCACGCTCGGGGGGGCGGGGGGTGAGACGGGGCGACTTTTCTTTTTTTCAAATGTCATATATCACGCATAACTGGGGGGCTGTGCGGTCCACTTGCTCATTAATCCTGCATATCTGTTCTTGTTTCTCTCTTTTCTCTCCTTGTTGCTTTCTCTCTTTCATATAGAGAATCAAAAGGACGCAGGTGAACAATTGTATATGCATTATAAATTGTTAGGACTGTTGAGTTATATTTATTTTGTTTTCTATTTTCATAGCTCCTTAAGATATGTTCTCCTTCAGGCTGAAAATGGAGATGCATTGATACTTAAGGAGTTAATTTGTGCTGTCTACATAATCTCCTTTTCCTCCTTTCGTAGAATAGACCGTAGATTAAAAATACCCTGTAGAGATGTACTACCTTCTTAGGAGACAGTTATAGAGGAGAATCTAGTCTTTGTAAAGAAAAGGTTTCTTGTTTTTCAAAAGAACTGCAGCTCATTTTGGGTGAAAAAATGTTGGTGATTTGGCCATTAATTTTCCACACCTAACAAGCACATTTAAAAGTAAACTAATGTTCATTTTTGGTTTTCATACCTTCTGTTTTCTGCCCTAATGGGAGGACTGGGTTTTTCTTTATTTCTTTAGTTCTATTTATTTGTTGATGTGTAATGAACAATCTGGTGGGACAGAAGTCGTGTTTGTCTCTCGTTTATAACCTGTGGTGACATGTAACAAGGCAAAGGCTCAGCTCAAGTGCACATCTCTGCAGAAGGGATGGTGGAGCTCTGCAGCCCCTCTTCTCGTTTCTGTTGTATCCCAGAGTCCTAGTTCCAAAGTCCTTGAGACCTGAACTGTTCATTTCTTTTTGTGAGTAGATTGTTCTGTTTTGTCGGGGAAAAAAAAGGATCTGGTTGATTTGAGCTCTGTTTGCACAGGGAAATTGCTTTAGAAGAGCAGTACAAGAGGGCCAGGTTCTGGCTTCCCCAGACTTCCTCAGTTCAAATTTGGCCCATAATCTATTGCATCATAGTAAAATTAATTGTAAATAGCAATCAGTATTTAGAAAATGGAGAATAATTTTTCCTTACATCTATGAAAGGTGCAAATAAACAAAAGTAAATAGAACAGTCCCAATTATTACCATTAATTATAACGATTAGAGTGAGCACAGGCTGTTGTGCATTAAGCACTGCATGGAGCACTGTGCTTGCTGCAACAACCTGTCACGTGCCTGCAGTTTAGAAATTCAGAAGGACATTCCTATGGCCCAGCTTGTTTAAAAATAACCTGCCTCTTCCCAGTGCTTGGAGCAAGTGAAAGGGCACAGGGAGTTGAGACTCCACTGCTTTGTGCCCACAAATCTCCCTTTGTTTTAAATAAAAAATTTTCAGGCAAGGTCGGCAGGACTCACTTGAAACCGGTTCCTCAGCTTAAGAGGACTCAAAAGTGACTGGGGTTTGGCCTGACTTTTTTATTTTGCCAGAAGCAAGAATAAAAATAATACGCTGACAACAGCTTCTTAAACACACAAACGTTACCCTTTGATTGTCCTCTTTCCTGAGAAGTGTGTAGTCTCTTGCCTTGCATTAAAATATTGAAACAGAACATTAAACAGGAAACTGTGCTAAAAGAATTAAAAGTAAATTACTTTAATTAACTTTACTTTTTAATTAATTACTTTAATAACTTTTAAATAAATTACATTCATTATTAATAATTATATTATTAATATTAATTAGTAATTAATATTAATTTAATTGCTTTGAATATTAAAACTACTAAAAATCAGATTATTAATTGTAACCTTTAATAAATGTTTGTTTATTTATGTAAGTCAGGAATACATAATTATTTTAGAAAATAATAACTTCTCCATCCCTTATGCACGGGGATCCCATGAACACAAGTGCCACCTTGCACTGCTGGAGTTGGGTACAGGCAGCTTCAGAGGTGGTGCCAGCCAAGGCAGTAGTTGTCAGTTTGACAATTGATTGTGTTTGGTGTAAGACTGGGGGGTTTTTCGGTTTTCAGACTGAGTAATTCTCATATTGCAGTTTGGGTTTGGTCTCTGTAATGAGAGGTGTCTCGTGGTAGTGCTGAGTTGGTGCACAGAGATGAGCACTGAAGGAGACACGGGGGTGGAGACAGGTCTCACCTCGGTGCTTAGTGCCAGGGTGTGGGTGGCAGAGCAGTGGGACATCTCATGGAAAGTAGCTGGAGAGCAGAGGGACCCACTGAAGTCCTATTGCTCTGTCACCAAGGCAAATCACCTACTCTTGGGCTATCCAAAAATACCAGGTTTTTGCCTGTCCAGCAGCTGCTCCATCCCCTGTGCAGGGAAGGAGGCTCCCAAGGCACCGCATCTCGCCGTGCTGCACGGCTGGCACGCACTGTCCTCCCTGGATGGGCTCCTGGGGAACCTGACCTCACTTGAAAACACACCCAGTGGGGATGCCAGGTGGGTGTGAAGCTGGAACCTGGTCAGTTGAGGGGCCAGTGCTGCCCAGGGAGCAGCGAGGGGCAGCTGCAGTGCCTGTAGAGAGGCAGACGTCTGTCAGGTGCCTGTGTCAGGCTGGGCTGCACCCACAGGAGAGGGACTGAGCACGGCAGCTTGGGCTGCGTCAGCCCTTCGCTGGCACCAGCCAGGGAGCATCTTGATGGTGCACTCGCCCCAGCAGGCGTGGAAGGCGTCCTTCACCGAGGCAGCGGGTGCTGGAGAGGTTGGTTTTAGACTAGAGCAGTACAGCAGGTTGTTAAGAAGCAGTGGCATTTTCCAAGGCATTCGTACTGGCCCTTGTCACAGTCCCATGCTCACTTTACGTCACTTGCCTTCCCTATTTTTGGATCTCAGCCTGGGAAGCTCTGTGCACATATCCAAAACTGGGCTGAGGAACTGAGCTGCCTGTCAATTGACCAGATCCGAGGCAAGGAGAGGTCCTGTGTGATTTGTCAGCCCAACCTCTGCTGGACAATCACTCCAGCATTTGTGATAAACTACAAAGCTTAAAAAGAAAATAAAATGCATTCTTTGAGTAAATACAAATGTAAAAGATATGAAACATCCATCTTTGTATGCAGGAGTGGAGCCTGAAATCATTAATATAAATCCTGTACTTTTGCTCAGGCATGACTATAACCTGTATCCATGTGTGCTGAAATGCTGCTTTATTTGTTTCAGTCCTTGAAGTGGCATTCGGCTGTATTTAACAAAGAATCCTTACGCAGCTTTCAAGATTTCCTCTTGCCCTTTCAAAGGCAGTATCTAAAGCAGTACAAAGTTATTGCAAGAGCTTCAGAAATCCAGAGATCTGCATTCTGATGTTATCTTTCTACGAGTCTCTCACCAACTGCGGAGCAACTCACTGCCTGGGGCATGAGACAAAATTAAGATAGGCACAAATTCTTCCCTAGGCTCAATAATCATTAGAAAATCAGGAGAGTGGTTCTCTCTTCAATATGTTGAGTTTTTGAGGTGAATTGGCATCTCTTTCTGAATTTAAAAAACCCACATTTCTATGATTTTTTCTTTAAGATAAAACATCTTATTTTGAGAGGAAAAATATCATCACTGAAATCCCTTTCAGATACACACAAATTAATTTCATGAGTATAATAAAAGGCTGCTTTGCCTTGTCCTTGGGCTAAGTCCATTATGCTTTATAGTTGTCTTGAGAACAGCAGCTTTTTGTATCGTTTTGATGATTGGCTCACAAATGAATGCACACATAAAACTTGGATGCTAAAGCCTTTGGTCATTTATTTTTAACTACTACGAGGAAATCATTGAATCAGTGGCTACACTTTTAAAATATATGAAAAGTCAATAATATTCTTCTCCTATTGCAAGTGTAATTCTTAATGTTGCTGATGTCTTGTGGCAACATGACATGTGGCAGAAATCATGGTGCTGAGGGAGAAATACGTAGTTTGAAAATCTTCCGGTCTGGAAGGAGTCACACACAATGAATTGTGTGCAATAGCTATACCCAAAGTAGCACAGAAATGTCAGTATACCTGTTATTGCAGGTTGAAGCTCATTGCAAGCACAAACCCAGAATTTTCCAAGTAATTTGAGCTTCTGCAAGTATTTTATGTGCCAGTATCATACAGAAGCATAAAAACCTTTAGAAGTTTGTCCAGGAAAGCACTTTGTCAGGCAGTAAGAAGCTGCTCCTGGCTCTGATTTCAGTGATGAAGGTGTTTAAATCTTACTCATTTGACAGACATGAGCAGCAAATACAAGAGCATTTCTGGTACTAAACTGGCTGTAGCGAGAGATCAGAGGGATCAGAGAGGAAAAGGACAGGGAGAAAAGAAAAGCCGAAGTGAAATAAAACCTGCCGCGTGCTGCAGCTGATCACCAGCAAGTGCCATAAAACCCATCCAGCCTCACACATCTCCCTCGCTCCGAGCAGGAGCTGAGCCACCCCTGAAAGGAACCTCATGTGCCATCTCTGAGACCTGGACGCAGAGAAACATCTAGTGCCTCATAGGGCATGGCTGTCACAACCCCATTTCTGTTTAAATTTACAAAGGAAATGAATCCCTTTCCTTAGCCAGAACTTAGTCTTTTAAATTTTCTTGCAATAAAGAGACAACAAAGAAGAGCATGAGTTGGGGTTCATGGGTGTTCAGTGCCCCCAGGAATAGAGAGAACTCTTCCTCTCCTTCAGCTCCAAGTGGTTCTGCAGCCGTCATGCAAGAGCCTTGAATTTGGGTCTGAAAAACTGAAATGTGCGAAAGAGCTGAATATTTGTGCAGATTGGGCCAGATCAGAATTATATCAAGAGTTTGTTGCTTAGTCTGATCCAATGCCTTGTGGGAGCTTGTTTCCAAGAGCGGGTGGTGGTGGGGGGATGCCAGGAGCAGGGTAAGGTGCTGGAGGGGTCTCTCACAGGCCCCCCAGAGAAGTGAGAGCCACCCTGGGGCACTGTGCTGACAACTGCACAGCGGGAGCCTCCTCCAAGCTGTTCTGTACGCGCTGCACTAGCGACTCGTGAAGATGCTGCTGCATCTCTTGCCTTTTCCTCCTCCTCCTTCTCTATTAATGACTTTTCCCTAGGACAGAAAACACTTCTGCTAATCAGGCCCGTTCGACACTCCTGAGTCTGGATGTCTGTGAAGCCTAAGAGCTATTTTTGGATGGGTAGCTGTTAGGGATGCAGGGGCTGAACTCCACATTTAAGGATGCTTGAGGGCTGCAGTGCTGAGGTGTGCAATGGGGTGCAACTCAGATTCGCTTTCACCTTGGCTCTGGCACTCTTAGGAGGAGCTCTCTGTCTTTGACACCCCCAACTCTGTCACCCAACAGACTCCCCTGGGTGGCAGGGGGTTCCCACCCTGTGGTTGTCAGATGTGGGTGGGAGGAAATATGCAATTCCCTCTCCCCACCATCCCTTCCCATCCAGACACCTTGGCACAAACTGCTCTTCATAGTGATGGGCAGTAAAATATTCTTCCTACATCTACATGTCAAGCTCAGGAGCCATCAGTGAATAGCCAAAGTGAATTCTTGCTTATGTTTTAAAGTAGAGTAAAAGTCATTAGGCCAATGCCAAAAGGCAGTTATTTTTGTCACTTGAGGCTGAAAGGTTTGTTTCTGGGGACAAAGTCACCCTTGGTAAACACTGAACAAAGATCAGGATTACTCCAGAGATGAATGAATAGATTTGCTTTTCCTGTTGTAAGAAAACAAGGAAAAGAAAAAAAGCCAATAGCTTGAATCTGAGAGTCTGAATTAATCATTACACGGCTTAAAAGACTAAAAATGTGTGTGTGTGCGTGTGCATGTGCACACATGTGTGCATTGTGTGTGTTTTTATGTATGTATGTGTATCTATCCCTGTGTACGGAGAGGGGCACCAACCTAACTCACACTCCTTAATGGTTTACTTGAATATTCTTTATTATACTTTGATAAGTGTAATAGTTTGTTATAGTTCTGTGAGCAATAAAAGCAATCAGAAATCTCCTTTGCATAAGCCAACCGATTTTTTTTTCCCCCCACTGGAAAATGCAAGCAAAATGGCAAGGACTTTTGGCAATAGAATGTCCAGATAAATATGCCAGATTCCTTGCAAATGACATGATTAAAAATAGTCACAATGCTGCTAAAAACTGTTATTAAAAGGAATAGAAACTATTGTGTTAATATATTCACAGTATATAATTTATTCTCTGGGTGTATGTAAAAGGAAAGGCTATTTTCTTTGAATTTTTCCTATGCTGATATTGTAAACTATATGACAGATGGGTCAAGTCCTGATTGCAGTATTCTAACATTTGGAATAGCAAGTAACATATTTGATAGAGCTGGCAAGTTTTTATATATGATTCAACCCAGAATATAAAAGCCACTAGAATTCCAAGTTGAAAATAATTAAATGAGCTGGAAACGATCAGGAACCACACATTTTTAAGTGACAGATTTTTTTACATGTTTAAATTGCACAAGAATATTTTATAGCTCCCTTTAACCAACAGTGACGTTTAATTCTAAAATGTGTAATCGATATTTGCAAAGCAATTAATTCCTATGGCTCATTATTCTATTGCTAAACGTGCCTAAGCATTGGGGAGCTGACTTCAAGTCGTGTTTTTTAGTTCACCTTTTCCAAATTCCAGAGTTTTAACTGAATTAACTCATCTCGGTCTCCTCAGTGACTGCACTAAGTGCAGTTCCATACTTGCGTTGGATTTTTAGCTTTCTGATTGCACGGTACCGTAGGATGTTGGAATCTGCTGACTTCTAGAATGTGTGTTGTCAAATGGTGTCATTACCGTGTAACACCTCAAACACCGATAAGCAAAAACCCAGCAGCTTATTCCATTTGTATTTGATCATTTCTGCTTATGTTCCTTTTGAAATTTCCATCTTTTTGTCACTGTTTATGAAGTCATTTGTCTCTTTACTTTTGGCGTCTCTCTCCGTCATGCACAACCAGCCCGTCCGCCCAAGCCTAAGCCGCCGGCTGGGCCACCATCATCTCCTCAAACGCAGACTAACATGATAGATCATATGCTCAAAGGCATGGCCAAACAGCCGCCAAGTACTGTAATAGTCTTCCTTTCTTTTATTCAGTGGTTTTCTAGTCTAGCAGCCGCTCGTGTAGCAGTAGAAAGCTAGTCCTCATATGCAGCTTTATACAAAACACCTAGCGCGACGTGGTAGGTTTTAGAGATTTAGAGGTAGCATTTACTTCAAAATGTCCACATTTTTTTGTCTAGCAATGTCTGACATATGCAACATTTTCAAATATCAACGTCAGCACAAAATAACATTGTTGTTGCATAACATTTTGCATGGAAACTATAAATATGTATGAGCTTTACATGATGTTGGATGAAATGTTTGATAAGTATATCGTATACGTTTCATGTAACTGTCAGTGCTCCAGCTATCTTAGCAGAATATTCTGATGTATAGTAACTTAACCAGGGAAATATTTAAAATAAGAAGGAAAAAAATTAAGATTGACATCTGCTGGCTGCCAAAGTTATATAAGCATCAATATTTTCTTTAAAGACAGCATCTTTGAGCAGTTGTTCTTATTAACACTTTTGTCTTTTAGTTATATTTGAGAGCAGATCAATGTTGAAAATGAGAATGGGCCTGATGCTGCACTGATCAATTGAAAAGCTTCCCCTTGGCTTCAGAGGTGCAGAAACAACCAGATCTTACTAAGGGACTTGTCTTTGGGCTCCTTTTGCAAAAGGAAGTGGTTTTTGCACCATTGGTGCTGGATCGGTGCTGGATAGAATAGGACAAAGTCTGAGGAGTTAACCAGGAGCTCTCCAATTTCAGTATTTGCTCAGTAAATTATATTAAGGGGAACTTCGATTTTTTTTTTGTTTCCAGTGATACAAGAAACAGCAGCAAGACTGGGGAAGAAACACTCAAGGCCCTTATCTGTGCCATAAGTCAGTAAAACTGTAGAGTTCATTTGCATGGTGCTTTACCATCCCTCAGCCAAGCTGAGCCTCTACAATGCCAGACTCCAGCTTGCTGAGCTCCTCCAAAAACCAGCCACATTTGGGACTGCCCAAATGTGACTGTCCTCAAACATACGGCTTTCCTTTTCATGGGAACTGTGTTACCTGTAAACAGGTGTTCAGGGAAAACTAGGGACTGGCAAGACTTTGAGGGGGAGAATGAAGTCCTGGAAGTTCCCTGAGCCTTCAGCAAGGCAGGGATTTCTCCCTGGGTGACCTGGTCAAGGAGAAGGGGCCACCTCGTGCAACCACAAGGTTCTGTCCCACCAGTAAACAAGACCAAAACACTAGGAAAAAACCAGGGTGTGTGGAAGGCTGGAGCGAGATGCCCTGTCAGTACCTGGCCTGTTGGCATGTGGATGCCAAGGGGGCAGGTCTCCCACTCCCTTCCTGCTTCAAACAACCGTCACAGGGAGATTTTGCACACCCCAGGGCAGTGAGCAGCCGTTTGATACCATGGAGAGGCCAAAATACCTGTGGATGCAGAGGTATGAACTGGCTGTGTAGTGAAATGCCCCTCTTCGCCCTTGCCGCTCTGGAGAGCTGGGACTGGGACCTGGGTGTGAACCAGAGACTTGTCTGTGGCCAGCTCTGCAGAAGCTGTCGTTCAGGGAAATTGTGATTATTTTCTTTTCCTCTACCTTATTTCTAGTGAAATGCTCTAAATGTTCCATATTGTTAGCACCTCATATTTTTAAGGTGTTATTAATAATATAAATTACCTGGAAGAATATAATTTAATTATTTTTTAGAGTTTTCAGAAAACACTGCAAAATAATTCAACATAGCTAAACACAAGCTCCAGGATTTAAACTCTTTGGTTTGTTTTGCAGGGTTTTTGTTGTAAAGTTGCATCTCTTTTCCCATATAAATCTTACCTATGAGCGTGGGATTTACCACTTTCCACTCCCTCCAGCATGCGTAATTCCTGACCCTTGTGGAGTTAAATCCTGGAGCAAGGCAGACCTGCGAGTTTTGCTTTTAGTAGCAGGTGACATTTAAATTGCTCGAGTCTGACAATTTATTACAAGTGGAGACAGATTTGTTTGAATTGATCTTCTTAAAAGAATTTTTAAATAATATAGACATGATTCCTATAATAGCATCATCTACGTCGAAGGATACATATTGTTCATACATTAGTGGCCAGATGCTGTCTTTAGGGAATGTGATGTTCTTATTTGAGCTAATAAAGTGCCACCATAAAGCAAACCAACTCTGACAGTATTGTGAAATTTGGAGCTGGAGCACTGTATTTTCATAGTATAATAACGAATGTGGCTTTCTGGTTTGCTCAGTACTAATTATATAAGCATTTAACATATGCATGAAAAGATCTTTAAAGCTGTAGAATATTATGGGGTTGTTTTTTTTTTTTAACCTCTAAAATAACTTACTGTACGTCTAGCTTTTCACCCTGCCTTCCTTTTAACTTGAGTTCTTGTACTACAGAGAATGTAGGCCGGTTAGTCACACCAGCTAAAAAGTTAGAAGATACAATACGTCTGGCAGAGTTGGTAATTGAAGTCCTCCAGCAAAACGAAGAGCACCATGCAGAGGTGAGCAGCGTCCCCGGCGAGGTTGTGTCCCCCAGGTCTTCCGCAGGATTCAGTGGGAGCTTTGTATATTTGTGTGATGTCTTCCCAGCTGGTGCTGGGTTATCTTTCTTAAAAGCTGAAAGTATTCATAAATAATGACGCTCAGGTACGACGAAGGCAAGGTACACTTCAGGAGGAATGGTGTTTCAGAGGGGAGGGAGGGCTAAAGGACGAATTAATTGAGTTGTGCTCTCCTCGATGTCAGTCTGCAGCCTTTCTGACAGCGCCAGCAGGAGCCGAATCTGGCCAAAATATTCACCACCAACTGCCTGCAAGAGCAAGCCTGTCCACTTTCCAGAAAGGTCGTATTTCCAAATCATGACCTCTGTGTGTGTGCCTCCAGCCAGCACGAGCAGGGTCCCTGCTGCAGCTGCCGCTCCTGCTGTCCAGAGGGGAGCAAGGAAATCTGCAACAAAACAGAACAATTCTCCTTTCTGCCCCTTTCTGAGAGTTCAGGTTGTTTCCAGGGGTCTCCCTGGGCCCCTCCAGCACATGATTAACTCACCTGGTTTCCCACTGGCCTCTTCTGCCATGGCTTATTAGGAATACCTCAATTACTAGTCACAGAGGTTAGGACTAACTGTGCTCTGTTACTCATTGTCTGGGTTATCTAACGCCTAATACAACTACTCTTAACTCTTCAAAGCACCTTAACTGAAAGATTCGTGTTTTAAAACCAATGAAACCATGTCATAGTCAAATATACACCAGAAAATCGTGAGGCTTGATCCTGGAAACACTTGATCCCACAGGCAGCTGGCATGGCTGGCTGTAGTCCTGCTCTCAGCACGTCAGGACATTTCTGCCTGAGCAGGTGATGTTGCATACCCATGTAAGTATTTGCAGGATTGAGCCCTGAGTTCTCTGTAAATCTGGTGCTCTTGAATGCTTATTGAGAAGTTAATAATTTTAAAATTCGGAGTGAACAGTTATTGTTTATGACTGTAGGTATTGTTACACTCTTTCACTATTTTCTCTTTTCCTTCCCATTGAGAGATATATAGATATAGATATACTCACAGTATTTTGCATTAAGAGCATTTGATAAATAATTTCACAATCACCTAAAAATCATTCCAGTATGTATTAAATATGCAGTATAGTTTTACTTATTGATAATACACAGCGATCCACAAAACCCAACTAATGCCTGATTACATATTTAAATTTCCTCCCTGTTTTTCTACTGTTCATTCAATCTTGGATGATCCTGGCAGGGGAAAGAGGTATGTGACTAAACCGAATGAAACGAGTCACTCCTGTCATATTCCGTGCATGCCCTCTCAGTGCCATGTTTCCTACTGGGATTTTACCCGGGTTGCCCTCGCTTCCGTAACTTTGACCGAGGAATGTAACAGCAACTTTGGGTCGGCTGCTTGCAGAGCTGGTAGCCTGACACAGGAGGGTAAATGTGGCATAGCAGTCCAGTCCATGCATGCAGCAATGGGTATATTTTACGAGCGCTGCAGTTACATCCCAACACAACCCTACCTGCCTGGACTCGCTCCTCAGCCTGTTGTTACCTGTCGTTTGCATTCACCCGACCTCTAGTACACTGTGGTGGAGATGGACTAAGTACTACACGAGTGCCTAGAATGGTAGTGGTCTTCCTCTGGTTTTGTCTGTATGTGCCTTGTACTGGATATACAGTATTTATATGTAGAGAGAGAATATATGGGGTGAAGAGTGAAATAAACCTCCTTTTTACTAGGTGCTTGAGAGCACTATGCTTGTGCACAAACTGTTTTATTCCACTCGTCACCAGCACAGGCTGGATGTATAACCAGCTGGGAAGGAGCTGTTTTTTTAAAACACAGCTTATTTTGAAAAGAGGAAGCAGTTGCAGGACCAGTCACACTCAGCCAGCCACGCTGCCAAGATCCTCACATGAGGAGGAAGGCTCAGAACTGTTCTCCAGCATCTTTTGTGTCACAAGGTTTTGATTAGAGACAGAAGGTTAATGCCAACACAGATAGGAGGCATCCCAGTCCCTTGTTCTGAACGGTGACTTGGAAGGATGAAATCCATCTCTCTCCAGAAGCCCGGCACGCTGTCGGTGCGTTTTTGAATCCCTGTCCTGAGGGTGGCTGTGGCATTTCAGCAGTGCACAGGCAGTTGGCCAGCTCTCTGCACACTTTGAAATGCACCCAGGGAAGAGAGAGAAGAGGCTGGGTGGTTTATCACTGATTTTTATTATGCGTTGTAGTCACATTATGCTGTCACAGTGCAATGAGCATTGCTGAGGTATTACAATTTTTTCCCCCCCCATATAATTCCAGGTGACTTTTTTTAATATGTTGTCACTTACCTGGAGAAGGCTTGACCTGTGAGGTGTGACTCTGTTCTACTTTGATTATTTACCAGAAAATTAAGTTGCACTGCTTACTGAAGAAATGCCTTATTTTACTGAAAAACAATAGTTTTTGCAATTAATACATGCCCCTTTTCTCCCCATGTAGACATCCAGGCAGACTCCCTAATGAGAATGTAGAAAATAATACTCAGAGCATGTTCAAAAATCATTACAAGAGGGGTACCATGTTTAGTGAGTTGGGTTTGCCTTACCCATGAGAAGGAAGCAACCCAGCACAGGCAGGAACAGCAGAATCCGTGTGCCTATGTCTGTAATCTGGGAGCGGGAGGTCTCTGTCATTGTATCATCTCTCCCATCAGATGTCTCCTAGCTCCCTGTCCCTTCCTCTGGATGACTGATGACAAATGCCAGAGACAATGCCATTCACCTATTTTTAAACTTGTGTTTTCTCTCTCTATGTATACATATGCGTATATGTATATATGTATCTTAACTCCTTGAGGTCATACATATATACATGTGTATCCATGTGTAAAATATACAGCAATAGGTGTGTTTGGCTAGAAAGCACACATTTTTTCCCCCTTTACATTATTATTTAAGCACAGCAGGTAAGTAGATGGTAAATAAATGAAATGTTACCATCTTGAAGGACCTTTTCTAAGTATGGTGTTACCAATCCTGCTTACAGAAATTAGGGAGGAGGTTGAGGATCCTGACGTAAGTTAGAGAATTATGAAGTTAAAATTTGACTTTTCAAGCAAAAGGGAAACTGTTACTGGTTTGGGCTTATTTTTTTTCCACCAATGATCACATGCTTTTATTTTTTTTTAAATAGCTCTTTTTTTCCCTTTTCATGGAAGCAGGTTCTTATTGCAGGACTCTGAAGTGTTTATATTGGGATTTGTTGCAGAAGACATTCTTTGGCCTCCCCTCTTTTCCGTTCCCCCCAAATGCATGGGGTTGTCGGTCCTTCGTAGTGGTCGCTCCGTGCCCGCTCCGTGCCCGCAGACCTGTGGGCAGTGCCGGGTGGGTGCCAGCAGGGCAGGCTCTGGGCAGGCAGAGGCACAGCCAGAGAAACCACATCAGAGCAAGGACAGCCCCGCACCCTCCCTGAAAACCAGAGCCAGGCGTTGCTGACCTAAGCGGCCCCTGCACAGCCCTGCTGCTCAGCAGCGCTCCTTTCCCACCCACGCTTTGGGAGCAGGTGGGAGCAGGCATCAGGAGCACACCTGCATCTTGATGGTTTTGGTTCTTCTGGGGTCTCTCAGTGGTTTGATGCCTCCCAATATGGCACTCACCAGCATTCAGCCCTGTGCCTGCCTGGACACCAGCACCAAATGTGGAGAAGAGCTGAAGAGCACTGCCCCACATCTCAGCCCCACACAGGCTCCCTCACCTTGGTTTTGGCTTTTCCAGAGTGGCGACTCTGCAGATGCCCAGGGCCACTGTCACCACTACCACTGTGCCCCTTGAGCATCCCCAAGCAGGAGATGCTGCAGCAGAGCTGGCTAGAGCTTCCTCCATGGGCCTGGAGCTGAGGACAGTCTGCAGACAAAGGACTCTGCCGTAGCCACCTTGTCCCCATGCCATGACCACTGGGACACTCACCTGCTGGTGTTTCCGCTTCAGATATGGGAGCCGTGCCTTCATGGCACAGCTCACTTCATCCACATCTTCACCCCCATTACAGGGCAGGCCCGATACTAAGCTTAGTTTGGGGGTCATGTGGTTATTTTGGTTATTTTCCATCTTGGAAGTGCTCTGGGAAGACAATGCCAAGTGCAGTGCCCAATCTATCCATGCCTTCACATCAATTTGATACCAACTCATGGAATAATAGCAGGGCAGTGTCAGTCTGCTTTGTATTTTAAAGGACTGAAGGAGTGGAAATGGTTCCAAAGACCTCCTGCCAGTATCACTGGCAGCTGAGAAGTCTAGCCAAAACAGGAAAAATTAAAGGGGTCCATGGCAGTAACCTGTTTTGGGCATGTTGCTCCCTCTCCATGACCAAGTGAACCAGTAGCTGGAGTTGTGCTGTGCACATCAGTGCAGTTCTTCATCAATGAATCAAAACTGAATCCTGAGAGTGAAAGCCCTTTCTTCTTATTCATGTCTGCTAAAACCTGCAAAAAATGCCCCTTCCTGACTGGCAGTTCCTCTTCAAACTGATTCCTCCATTCCCAGTCTCTTCTGTTTCATCTCCACTCTTTTGCCTACGCTAGAGGTTTCTTTTTCTCGCAAGGTGCCGCAAAGCTGTTCCTTAGCTCCTTTAAGTCACTGAGTAATTTCCTATCACTTCAAAATGACAGCACATGGTCCTATATGGACAGCTCTTCTCATATTGCATGTTCCCAGCCAGAAGTGACTACTGAACACGCATGCATGCATTCGCAGCATTCACATCTGAGCCATGTACGATGTGAATGTCACCTCAGAGAGCCCGCACAGCGAATTTTAAGGACCCATGTGCATGAGAATGAGTTACCTCACTGGTATTTTTTGGTTTTCAAGTTGAGACATATTTTTTTCCTGCCTCTGTGAAAATATAGGCTTGCCGTAGATTTTTTTTTTTTTTTTTACCTTGGCATGTTGATAGTAGAGCTTTGTAATGGGTTCCTAATCAGTAGCATTATGAAGGTGGTAGTGTGTTAGCTAACATGTAAAATGAACAGTGCTGTAATAACTTTTACTGGTGATGTTTGAAATATCTTTAAAACAGAGTGTGAATGATTTAGGACAGATTTAATGTCTCAGGCTTCTAGTTTTTCAAGACAAATGCAAGTACTGAATCCAAGTAAAATTTAAGCTGTCGAAAAACACGTTAGAAAACCCACAAGCACAGTGAAGAAACTCCCAAATTTCTGTACTTTAGAAATAAGAATTCATTGATTTTTTTTCCTGATAATTAGCATCATTAATGATGAATGAAGTCATTTATTGTAAATTGAACAGATGAAACGTTCTCTGCCACGTTACAGCTGCATGCCTTTACAGTGGAGCTCTGAAGAGATCCTCTACAAGAAACCTTTGTGTTAGAACAGCAGTGCCTAATTCTGTGATTAGCACTGCCCGTGCAGGCTAGCGCTCCAAAGCACTGTTCTCTTTACAATAAAGGTAGTTTCCGTGAGATGCACTTTTTTTTTTTAAGATATGTGGCCTAACATCTTTCCCTGTGCTTTATTAGAACTAACACACGTCTTTATTATCTTTTTCTACCAACTCTGAAGGCCTTTGCTTGGTGGTCAGACCTAATGGTTGAGCATGCGGAGACCTTCCTGTCCCTGTTTGCAGTGGATATGGACGCGGCGTTAGAGGTGCAACCCCCAGACACCTGGGACAGCTTCCCGCTCTTTCAGCTCATAAACGATTCCCTCCGTAGTGACTGTATGTATTTCGTATTCTGATCATTTCCTTTTCACTGGGCGGCTCAGGGTACTGATAATGCTTTCAGCCTCTCCTTACTGCACAGAGAACTGAGATGGGTAGAGATTTACAGATTTACACACTTTTAGCAGCAGCTTGGTTTTATTCCATTGCCACTAGAAAGAAGTACACCCCTTAAATCACCTCTGTCAAAGGTGGGAAGATGAACTTTTATTTTGCTTCATCTTCTCAAGTCTCTTGGTAATGGCTGCCTGATAAGCAGGGAATTAGGTACTCTATAGCTTGTTGTCATTAAATGTGCGTATTGTTTTATATGTGTTTACTGCATTTATTTAGCATGGAGTAAACCTGTCCCTGCTTTAAGATTTTATTGAAGGAAGGAAAATACTGAAGTACATGGAAGCAAGAGTCATTCAGAAGAATAGTGCTTTGTGAAATAAGACTATTCTCCAAAATACTTGGACCCATGCTTTCAAAACCCATGTGAGGATTTGGCACTTCTCAGGGTAGTCTGACCCTCCCTGGAGAGCTGGTGGCAAAATTGGCATTGCCTTAGCTAGGTCCTAGACCAGGACCCCAGTTAGCTTTCTAAGACTACATGAGAAAAGCCAGGGACTCATCCTCAGAAAGCAAGTTCCAGCATCATGGTACTGAGCAACCAAAGAAGAAATGATTCTCCCACCTGCTACAGCCATAATGTTTGCCATGCTGTATTTCTTACACTGATTTTATTCACAGGAAGTGATAATGTGTTTGTAAGTTTGACATTAATGGGAAAGAAGGTCCATTGTCTGTTTATTTGTTTGGAGTAAAAGTCATTCCTGCTGTCTGTGTCATGAACATTGGTGCCTGATGCCGGCTCCTGTTATGTTCCTGAAGTTTTCCTGTTCACTGACAGAGTCATTGTGTGATGAAGTGCCATGCTGTGGTTTGTTACAGAGGTTGTAGTAACAGTAGTGTCTTACTATACTTTTATTTATCTATTCTAGATAATTTGTGCAATGGAAAATTCCACAAACACCTCCAAGACCTGTTTGCTCCACTTGTTGTTAGATATGTCGATCTGATGGAGTCCTCAATTGCACAGTCAATTCACAGGGGCTTTGAGCGGGAGTCATGGGAGCCAGTAAAGTAAGGAAACCTCCTTTGATACAATCGGAATTTGGGTGCAAATGGATGGAGATTCATATAGAGGTGAATTAGCAAATGTTAGACTGGACATGCAGAAATTGCTTTAAACTTTCTAGTTTAATGCTATAAATAGGAGGCCTGATCTCTTCAGGGTTTTCAGGTTAATGAGGGAAATGGTATTGGCTTTTTGAAATGCATTGCTATCTCAGTTTGAACCGTGTGCCTTTGAACAGGGAAGCATGAAAATGGGAAAACCTTCTTAACTGTCATGGCTTTTTGGAGCCCATTCTAAAAGGCCTTTTCCAATGCTGCTTTTGAACTCACATAGCTCCTTTTCAGAACAAAAAAATCTCGCTTCACTGTGTTCAGTTCCAGCCCTATAACCCCTGTGAGTCATTGCTGTATTTATTCCCAATACTCATTTTTTCCACCCACCCTGTGGGGGGGATAGTGCAGTGTGTGCCTCTGGCATCAGCCCCCTGGCTGGTGGCTGCACATGTCCCCACGTCCAGGGCAGCTCTGCCAGTCCCAGCTCCCCTGCCTGTAGGATTAGATGTGCAGAAACCAAAGTGAAACACGGGCAAGATGATTCAAACATAATCATTTCTTACATTTGGAAAGCTAGGAGTTTACCAGGAAGAAATTGGGAGCCTGAGAAAAACCCAAATTGAACCCGAGAGCTGGTGAATGATAAAAATGTGACATGTGCTTTGGATTACTGTTGTTACTTCACAGGTTTTGAAGCATTGCTGAACCCTGTCATGCTTGCTCTATAAAGCCAAGTCAGATCCTACAAAGGGAAATAACTGACTTTTCCTTCTAATAAAGATACTAAAAGAGAAAGATGGACCCTTTGCAAGCAACATGAGTCTGGCAGTGCCTCAGACCAGGAACTGGGACCAGGTGACCTCTGGAGAGACTCTTTTCCTTGCTTTTTTTGTCATTCTCTAGGCAAAGCGAAATGGCACCGCACTCTCAGAGGTTGCTGTATAAAAGAACGTGTGGTCTTTCAGGGCTTTTCACACCAAATATGTTCCGTTTACAAGGAAAAGAGATTTTGTTCAGCAGCCAGCCTCCCATATGCAACCTGGAGTCTGAGTACCCAGGTTTTTTCCTTTCTTTCTTGTGCATCCTCAGCATCCGTAAGGATTCTGCCTGCCAAATCTCGGGCTTTTTCTTGACACCTGATCATCCCCTCTGTTTTGAGTGGGGTTAAGTGGCTGGCATTCAGGAGCCTCTCTCACTTTCCATTTGCTGTCTTTGGTCTGCAGGCTAACAGGATTAAAAATCCTAAAAAATCTTGTTTCAAATAAGCAGATGTGACCCAGAAAACATACAAGAAATAGATCTTTCGAGTAGGAGAATGCCATTTTTACAGCCACTCCTTCAAGCAGAATTGCACTTCGAAGTTAGCATTAACTTCAGTTTCAGAGCTCTGCTTTAGTAAAGAATATGTATTTCCTTGTCTGTTATGAAACAGAGGCGGTTAACTCTGTGTACCTGTCCACCCGGGTCAAGCACTCAATAAACAAATCATTCTGCTTTTTTTCCTTTTATCAGAAGCTGTCATCTTTTTGCTTTTTAATGGCTTCAGGGAGTTAACTATAGATGTCCGTGAGTACTTGGATGTGCTACTTGCCTGTCAAAATGCTTTGTCCCTGGGTATGCCAGCATCTATCATTTCCAAGTTATCTCTGATAGTTATAAAAGATCTTTTCTTAGTTCTCTTGTGATGGTTATTCCCTTCTGGAGTTCCAGTTACAGCGTGCTTTGAGCATTGCATCTCCAAGCAAAAGCCCAGGATGGACTCTTTCTCTTACAGACTTGGGTATTTAAAAGATTTCTTCCAGCAGGAAAGTGGGTGCTTTCCACGAGAAGCTTCTGTCCATCTGGTGAAAAGATGCACCGTGGGTTTTTTTTCACGTGTTGATATTTTGTTTTTGTGTCTCGCACACAAAAGTGTGAGTTGCGAACGCTGGCTCGACATGATGTGGCCCGGTGAAGGGAGGCACCAGTGAGTGCCAGAGGGTGGCACATACAGTGCAAAGGAAAAGAGGAGTGTCATTCCTAGGATCTTATGACATTTTTGATGTGCTGTTCAGAACTAAATGTTAAGGCATCTTCATCTTTGCCTCCTGGGCAGACCACCTGCTCCTCTTTGTCTGATCGACAGGGAACTTGCAGAAAAATTCAGGTTAGAGACTTACTTTGTTTGATTTGCCCTCCTGTATCTACTCTCTTCTCACCCCACATGTCCATACTGTAGCACAGTTGAATTTTTGGCCATGGATTCTCATATAGTTTGGAGCGGCCAATTCCCAAACAAATTGTTACCTTCTATTGCTACGTCTCCAGCAGAGTTTTTTTTGGAAATCAGGAACACCGCAGAATGTTCTTCCACAGCTTTCCTCTGCTTTGGAGAAAGACCTTCAAGTTGGCCAGCAAAGACAGATCATCAGAGCTGAGCGTTCCACCAAACTTGTTGTTGTCCTGGATCTCTACAGTGCGTTCTGAGAAGGAAATCTCATTATCTGCTGTTAACCAAGAAATTATTCCACAACGCAGAATCTTTTGAAAGGGGTTTCTCTGTACTTGTGTTTGCAGTCAAGGCTGAAATATGTAGCCCTCCATAACCTGACCAGATGGCAGTTTGCAAGCATGTATTTCTTCTATTTTCATTGCTGAATACTCTGCACCTTATGCTCTGAGGAGTTAGGTACAGAAATCACAAACAGTGAGAGAGATACTTTTAAGTATTGAAAAAAATGGGGGGGAGAAGCATGGATGCTATGTGCTCATGAGGGCTCTGTAATCTGCCTCTGCAGAGCTGCTGAATTTGCAGGGGGTCCGTGCCCTATAGCTAGAGCAGCTGGTGCGCTTGTATGAATCCACGCAGAGAAATGTGGAACACTTGTCCTTCGCACAGTCATCCAAGTATGCAGGATACAGAGTAGGTCTGTTCTCTGGTGAGTTGAGAGGTCTTGGAAAAGTAGGGTTTGCAATGGGTTTTTTTCATGCTAGCTTCTCAGAGAGTGCTGATTTATCTCGCAGCCAGCTGACACGTATGTGTGTGTGTCTCTGTGTGTGTGTCTGTGTTGAAAGATCTTTTTGAGCAAATGCTAAAGCTCGTGCAATGACAACCAATTTCAATGGCTTGACTAGGACATTGCTCATTGACCCAGGGCTCTCTCTGCCGCTCTGTAGTCCTGGCTTTAGCATCTATTAATTGCTCACTAACCCTTTGCAAACTATTTATGAATGTATCATTAATATAAATGTCAGAACTTGAACAATATGATTATACTAATCATTTTATAAGGTTGTACAACTACAAAATGATAGTGAAAAATGTTTCCCCTTAAAAGAAGCACCGTTGTAGTGAAAGTGAGTATTTTTGTTACTATTCTGGGTGTCAGTCACAGGAAGAGCACAGATTTGACTGCCTACTTCACTATCAAGCTCTTTGCTTCACATCAAGGCTTTTGTGAAAAGATTTGCTCTTGAGCATTTGCTCAGCCTCGACAGTGAGGTTGCAAGTGTTTATAGTGATGGAAGAGACAGGCGTTTGCGTCTTCCATCACTAAATCATTTCAGGCATCCTGTAGGAACTGAGCGTTTAGATGTGGCCAAGGGTCTCGTTCAGCTCTATTCTGAACCCAGGAGACAGCTCAGTAAAATCGCTGTGATTTTTCTGCCCTCCTTTCATTGCTGGGGCAGCTCTACAGGAGCAGCCGCGGTGCAACTGGGCGTGTTCCATGTGCTCGGTGCTGCGGTACAGTGCGAGCGTTGGGAGGTTGTGCAGGGGTGCATTGCCAGTCTGTTTGCGCTGAGAATTTCCCAGCAGACAGTCCAGGTGAGAGCCGTTTCCACAGCTCACACACACGAGTAGGGCTGAAGCAGAAGACGCCAGGAAAACAAGCGGTGCAGCTCCAGAGCGTGTGTCTCTTATCAAACGTATCAGGATCCAGTCCTGAAGCTGAGTCGTCTTAAATCAGACAGCCCTCATCTTGTTGATGCAAATGCCCACATTCCCTGCCTGATGGCTGAGGTTATATTTAGCCATCTATATTAAATAGGCATGGCTAGCTTCTAGAAACAGTTTCTCTTCTTGGACCTGTAGTTTTATGGTCTGAACAATTGCAGGCTTTATGGAACATTTGTTGGTAATATTAATCATTTTTTAGAGGTCTCACTGCAACTGTTAGTCAGATAATTAGATCAGTTGAACCTGAAAAACTGTGCATGTCAATTCAGGAGAATATTTTTTTTACATTAGTTACTGTATGTTAACATAATATACTCCATTATTTTGCTGTTTTGTTTTGTTTTAAGAGTACTAACTTATTCTTGCAACATATTCTTGCATCAGCAAAATAATGTGTTGTATAAAAGAAATATGTTTCCGTGTGAATATAGTATACTGTTTACTCTAGAAGTCATATTTTATTAATACAGTGTTTTTATTAATATAACACTGTCACTTCTTGAATTTTAATATTAAAACCAAAGGTCCTCTGATTTATGTATTTACCATCTGGCTAAGTTATTTAAGTTGCTTTTCCTTATACATTTATATGTTGTCCACCTCTTGCTATTTCTTTATTTATTCCATATCAGTATCTAACCACATGCACTGCCATTTCTGAAAATTTAACACTCTCTCAATCACTATGGAGTCTATGTCTCATTCAATAGTCATATCATCTTAACAGCAGATACAGTATGAATGGAGACAATGGACGACTTTGTGACCGTAGTGAATTCTCCTGTTTGCCTGAAAAAGAGAACACACAGATAGCAGGAAGTTAAATCTACTAAGAGTCATAGAAATAATTAGAAATCAGAACATAGTTGTGTTTTTTTCACTAGAAAAAAACCTTTGATTTGTGATTTTCCTCCCCAACAAGGGATTTTATTCACAAAGAATGAAGTCTGTTCTCTAACATTCACCACCAATGACAAGCTGAGCTCTTGCAGAGATGTGGTTCACATCGTCTGTTGCGTTAGGAAACATTTATTCAGTACAGGCAGCTCAATTCCATTGCTTTGTGGGTTGATATATAAAATTTGCAGTAAGAAATGAAGTGCCAAACATGTCTCAGGGAAGTTACTAAGATTTTAATATGCCTTGAAAGACATAGTATATAATTTGATAATCACAGGAATCCAGATAGTGGTGTCTGTAAAGTAACTAATTTAATCCAGGGAAATGGGAGAGACCTCCAAAGGTGACATATCCTGATGCAGTCACTGAGAGCAGGCAAGTTTGGATGCTGAAGCAGTGCCCATGTGCATCAATAGAAAAGCTTTCAGTAGCTTCAGCAGTGCAGGGTGAAGCTGAAATCCTGAATTTTTGATTCCATTTTCACTGAGTCCACGTAACAATCTGGTGAAAATGGTGTCAAAGCATCCGGTTTTGTTCCTCACGTGGGACTGTAAAACCACCTGTGGGTTGTGTACCTGTGGGTCAGACAGTGTTCCTGGGAGAGGGCAGGAATGAGGCATTTTTCGGAAACTGGCCTCTCCTCTGAGAGCCAGGTAATATGTGAGTTGGGTAATTGAGTTCTATCTTTTGCTGATTCACAGATCTCCTGATGTTTTTATTTTGCATGTAGAATATACCTGTGATGAGATGCTCATTAAAACAGAATTAGAACATTTACAGCATTTAGAGACCTAGCACAATGAAATATGCCAGGGTGGATTCCAAACTCTGGGCATGCAGTGCTGTTACACGCACCTTGTTCCAGTAGGGAATGTTGCATTAAATCAATACAGCTGCCCACTTTTTAAGGATCTCTATTTGCATAACAGTTGCACATCTGAAAATACTGACTGAAGTCATGATGCCCAAGTACACCTGCTTCATACTAACCTTTGAATATCTTAATCACCTCATGGTCCACTTCCAGCCATGAAATGGTCACACATTAGTCCTGGATTTATTTACAAAGTGCACTTCATTCACAGTGCACAAGCAGTGGGGCTGGACAATCCTTTTTTTTGCACCCAGGAGTGCAAGGGAGGATCAGGGCACAGTCTTCACAGAGGAAGAACCTTGTAGTTCACTGTTTCATCTCTCCAGATTAGCCCATCTTTATTTGCGGAAGGTCTAAGACAGAGAGGTTTTGCAGCAAAATTGAGACTCCATTAAACTTGATGGGGAGAAAAACTCTTGTGGCTGGAATTCCAGACTCTGTTTATTATTTCAAGTTCCAATCCCTTAGCAGATCTCTTAGTTTAGTGCTTTCAACGAGCCTGTGTGTGTATAAGAACTGAGATTCTTCCTTAAAAGAGAGATTTTTTGGAAGAAAAGGTGCTCTCTGCACTTTGAAATGGTATCAGGACTTGAAGGTGCAGTTATTTTCACAAGTGTTTGAGTTCTCTGTTAATTTGCAGTTTGTGATTCTTCTTTTCATTCTGGTTTTCTTTCTTTTTTTTTTTTTTTTTTTTAGGGAATTTCAATCTTATAGCAGACTGCAAACACAGTACATTTAAGCTTCCATACTCATGCTTCTTTCTGAAATGTTTTGCTTTAGTTTTTTAACTGTCCTCATGCTGTGAACTTTGCAGATTTGTTTCTGAGTGTCATGTGCTTCTGCTACATCGGCATTGTCACTGTTATGGTATTTTTTCTTTCTGTCTGTTTCTTCCACAGGAGTTTAACAAGTAATCTGCCCAATGTGAATCTACCAAATGTGAATCTCCCTAAAGTACCAAATCTACCAGTTAACATCCCACTAGGCATCCCACAAATGCCTAGCTTTTCTGCACCGTCATGGATGGCTGCTATTTATGATTCTGAGTGTGTATTCAGTTCAAATTAGATCTCATTTAAATTTAAAGTAATCTTGGCATGGATATGTATTGTTTGTTTCTGTGCATTACATAAAACTTTAAAGAGTGATACAGTTAATTAGATGTTTTCTGAATGAGACACTAGTGAATTTCTGGCATGTGTATTTTGAGGGTTTTTTGTATAAACCTTGAAAATTTGTCTCAACTCCCACTGAGAGTTTGAGCAAGTATCTTGCTTTACAAAATAGCTGTCAACAATGGGGCATGGTCTGAATAACACACAAACCACAGAACTTACAATGTGACATTATGTGTCTCAGCAAAGAGTTTTGTCCAAAAGAGAAGATGAACCAATTTCAATGCCAGTCAACCAATTTCTGTGGACCAGATGTAGATATAAAAATGAATTTTATTTCATGCAAGCTCTGCAATTCCCAGGTAATTTTTGTCTTGACTTTGATGAAGCAGTGTAAGAAAGATGAGCACCCTGTAAGTTTTTATTCACATTGGGGGATGCCCCAGATAGCAATTAAAGCTCCATGGCCTTCATTACTGCCCAAATAATGCCATGACCAACTAAAGAAAGATACTTTCAATGTGAGTTTTAGATTATGGCTTGGAAAATAGTGTCAAAACAGTCGCTCTGTAGGAGCCTTGCACTCTGTGCTCCCAGCTTCCTGAGTGTCCCAGGGTGCATGTGTGATGCTCAGGGGGAACATACCACCAATCCTCAGCACAGATTAGTCCAGTTCTCTTCTAGGAGACTTTCCACTGAGCAGTGTGGAGGGTGGTACACAGTGGGCTCAACCCAAATCTCATCGTTTGACGTAGCTCATCTCTCAAGATGTCCTATCATGCAAACTGTTATTTGTCCATTCTCCTAAAATCCTAGAGAGTTATTTAGGGTTGGCATAGGGTGGTCTCAGTCAGCACTATGGTGCTTTTCCTCGATCCTCTCACTTAATAGATAAACCTGAAGAACTCCCCCAGGATTCCCCTGTTCACTTTTGCTGAAACACCCTCAATTACATCTACACCTGGAGTCCACCAGAATGCCTCTGCCATTAGTCTGGCACAGGCAGGATTGCAGAGCACTGGTAATGAACGGAATAAAGAAACACTGATGTGAGATCTTTTTAAATAGACTTTAAAACTTTTTAAAATATTAGCGTGGTTGTTTATGTTTCAAAGCCATACAACTCATATTCATGCTAAGATAGTTATATTAAAGGCTAGCTTAGGCAGTTGTCTGTAAAGAGTACTTGAAAGTTTTAATCTTGCTCTGTGCATGCTTTGTGGTATTGCCCTTGAAAAGATAAGAATCATGTAATGACAGAAAATTGGATAATTCCTGTGAAAATGCTTGAGCATCAATGGTATATTGCAAGCTGCCGGCGTGATTAGAGTAATTGTGGTGCTCACAAGCAAAATACGAACAGTGCGTTTTGGAAATGAATATACTATATTGTTTACTTGGATGGAGCCCTAATCAAAAGTGAGAAAAAGAATGTGAATAATTCTTCAAAAATTTTGAAACCAAATGGATGTCGTAATATTGCTGTAGTAAATACCAATTACTGTATTTGTACACATTAAATCATTTAAAATGTAAATTCATGCAGTTGCAAAACTGGGTTTAGACTGTTAAAGCTTGCTTACACCCAAGCACAGGTTTGAACTCAAAACTGTTGGTAGATGAACATGTGAGACTGTTGTCCAAACTGGTCCCCTGGCTAAAGCAAATGCCTGATTCTTTATCTTTTCATCTCCCTGGTTTCCTTTTACTCACCCTTCCCCTCCATCAAGGACATGTTACCTGTTGCTTAGTGTCAGATACGTTTCTCCTACAACCAAGACTATTCATTCTTTATCTCGTTGACTCTGCTAGCCCAGGATCCCGCAGGACCCTCTGGCATGTTGGGACTACAGTTCTCACCTGGGAGTAGCCCTGTTTGCATTAGTTCCGAGCTCCTCTAGCATTAACTCAATGCAGCTGGCATCTGTCACAATAGAAACACCCTCCCTCATCTGTTTCTATAGATGATGTCAGCACAAGTGGTAATGCATGGTGTGTTAAATATCTTATAAATTACTGTGTTAGCATTAGTGGTATGCGAGGAGGGGGTTTGAAACTCTTGAAGCTCCCTTGGTAATTGTTCTGAAAAAAAAAGTGAGGGAGAAGAAGAGAGGGAGAGAAAAGGGTTATGGATGCATAAATTTCTCTGCACAAACAGAGTGCAATCCAGTCCTGTATTTTTATTCCGTAAGTGGAGGTTTGAGATATAATTATACTGTGAAAAGAGCTGGTGTAGCTACACACTGCAGGACTAAAGACTTCCATCTGGGCAGGGGTGTGGGTACAAGAATATATGCTTGGGAAAGAAATTGAGAATTCTGTGGCAGACCAAAGTTGTTGCAAAATAAATTTTTAAAAATGTAAATTTGTTGTCCTGTAATTGCCTTTGCAAAGAAAAAGGTGCAGCGGTAAATCCTGCCGAAACTCCTGGATATGAGATGTACCCTTAGCTCAATTGACTTACCCCAATTTTTTTTCAGCTGTTCAAGAGATAAAGCGTGTCCTCGCTCACCACTTGTTAGCACTGTCCCTTACCTGGAAACGGGGCCGCACTGGGGGGACAAGGCAAACTCAAGATATAATTTGGAGGGGGGAGAATTGCATGAAACCCTAAATCTTAATAACTGCATACAGCCTGGTATGGCAGTTATTATTGATCCAGGATTTTCTCCCACAGTTTCTGGCCTTAATTCTTAATAATCACATACGTTAATGTGGTTATTAACTAAGGCTGATTTTTACCATACACACGTTCTTCCCGTTAATATGTGTAACTCATGATGTTGTCTTACTCATCTGGTCTGGAAAGTTTTGTGGGTGATGACAGCAAGGTAGATTAGGCAACTGTATGGTAAAACTCAAAATCCTGATGGTGGAGATGGCCAGCGTTGTCCTGTGTATGAAACTGCTGTCTGCCTTACACTTGTTGCAGGAATGGTCTCCACATCAGGTTGCAAAGACCCTGATGCCACTTCTGACTTTTGTTCTCATTTTGCCCTGCCAGCAATGGATCAGGCACCTCAGAAGATATGTTCTGGAAACTTGATGCCCTGCAGACCTTCATTCGGGATTTGCACTGGCCTGAGGAGGAGTTTGGGAAACACTTAGAGCAGCGCTTGAAGCTTATGGCGAGCGACATGATCGAGTCCTGTGTGAAAAGGTAGGTGCCCATGAGTGAGCCAGGCAGGTTTCTCACAAGAGCTCACAGGGTGCAAAGCCTGTTCCACACTAAAACTGGAATTCACCCCATTGCTGTGAATCGTGAACTCTCCCAAGCAAGCACTTCTCTGTTGACACTCTGGAGAGTGTTTATTCCCAGTAAGGCAATAAATCACCCATTCTCTTGGGCTTTGTAGGTAATTACTTTTTTTCAGTGCTGCACGTGAGGTCAGATCTGTGTAGATGCAGGTTGGTGTGATGATGCTGACTGCTGAAGGCATAGCCATAGGAAAGATCCCAGCACCCACCTAAAAAGCACAGAAAAATAAAACCAAGAAAAAATTATTTTTAAAGTGGGATATTGTGTTGCTTGGCACACAGGTTTCACGTCTGCCGTTGATTGGGAAAAGCTGTTGTATCATCAGCCACATTATAGGATAGTTACCTGCAGATCTTCCAAAACAGAGATATCTTTAAGCAACTTTTAGACATACTGGCAGCTGTCATTTCAAAAGCAAAATATTGAAGTTAAATTTCCAGCTCTTCTATAGCAATTTATGTCCATTTGCATCAGAGGTAATGAGGCAAGAAGAAAAAATGAACTTTGTATTTCATTGTGCAAAGATTCATAGACAAAGAGATGAACCAGAGAAAAAATGGGTGCCAAATACAGCCGATACATGCTAATATTAACTGCAGTGTGTGATGTGGCTGTTCTGTACCACAATTTCCTGGCCACTCTGCAAGTGTGAGTGTGGCATTTATTTTCAGTACAATCCTCACTAGCCTGGATGTGCAGTGTCAGCACAGGGGAAGGCACGTTCAGTCCCTGAGATGCAGGCAGGAAGGCAGACAGCTCAAGGCTTGTTCTCTCACCATTCTGGAATAAACCTCAGTGCATTTTAAGTGCAATGAGATGTGTTTCATTTAATGCCCTTGACATTGAGCAATTTATTGCAGCAGCCCATCTTTGGTCCTGTGTCTGGCACAAACACTGAGCTTTAGTTGTCCTCCAGTTGTCAGGCTGTCCTTTAGGAGACAACCCGGTGCTGGAGCTCTGCTCTCTGCTCTGCCCCAGCACCACCAGCAAAATTTACTTTCTTTTTTTCACTCAGAACTAAGGCCCCTTTGCTGTCCCTGCAGCACAGTTATAGCTGCGATGATCTGTAAAAATCAGACCAAGTTAGCTCAGCTGAGATAACTGGGGAAAATAAGCAAATTTCCAGGTACATCTAAAGAAGGGCTTGTGTGCTTGGAAGCCAGGTGTTTTTTTTCCCTGATTTGCCTCAACCTTTCTACAAATGTGTTGCCCCTCTGTAAAAACCTTGCCCAGCTTGTATTGGTACAACTATATATAATGATTGTGAGCATAAGTAAGTAGGAACATGCTCCTTTCCATGAGGAGATGGAAAATCCCGGTCTCCTTGGGTCCTTTCAGTAATTATCAAGATTCTAGTCCCCGAGTCCAGGCTAAATCTGGTACTGGTAATTAAATCAGTTCAAATGCCACTGCTGATGTAAACCAATATGCTGCCTTCCCTATTTATATCACCTGCAAACAGGGCCTGGCTAAGGTTTCTTTAGCAATTTCAGTTTGACACAACATTTTTCTTCGCGTCTGTCTCTGAACTGTTGAATCCATGGAGGAGCCACCCCGCCTTCCGCACTGGGTTGTATTTCGGGGCTGTCAGGAAAGCAGCCCTTGCAAGGAAGGCCTGCTAACTAATAAATCCAGGCAGAAGGACCTATATACCAGCTCAGAGCTGATCCCCAGAACGAGAGCTTCACATTCATAAATGAGTTTTCATTTGCATAACCCTTGGGGGATCGTTCAAGTTCCGAATTATTCCTGAGCTGCAGCTGATATTATTTGTTATTTCTAAATTGAAGCTCCTATGTTAATTTATTGGCGGATTCTGTGTGATGTGATAATTGTTCTGTGTTAGGTTAGATTAGTGAAGTACCTCTGGAATATGAAGAAGGGCTCTGAAGAAAGGCAAGGCAATGCCCACCACACTAGAAAGCATTCCTGTGTTAGACCCACAAATGCCTTGGTATTTAAAACATGACACAGGATCAGATTTTGTAGGTTTTGGCCTGACAAAGCTTTTGTGTGTCATGGTTTGTTACTGCCAGGGATGTCGGATTTGATCTCAGTGAAACCTCAGGAGAACAGGGAGGTGTGTGATGTGAGTGTGTTCATATGCACATGACTGTGCCCGTGCACGCCTTGCAGACGTATTCTGGTGAATTTGTGTGGTGCAGGGAAATCACTTCTGTGAACTTACAAGACAACTAAGAACTTCCAGCGAGCAAATACTATCATATCACTATAAATGCAATGATCTGGCAGTGTCCTTTCAGTCAAGCAATGAAGGAGTTTCTGTTATTTGTAGTTGATAGCAGGGAGCAATAGGAGCTTCCTTTAGTGAGGCAGGCTGTGGTTATCAATCAGCTAATGCAACCAAATTAAAGGTGTGCATTGACACTGCTGTTTGTAACATCATCACACTGTTTATCAAGCATAACAGTCACAGTTTCCCTGAAACTGTTGAACACTTTATAAATACTGTGTTTTCTGGAAAGGGGGTTTCTTTGTAAACTGGAAAATCATTTTTAGAAAAAACAGATTTGTAACAATTGCACTCCCAGCAGCATTCAGCTCTCTTGCTTCCCAGACTCCTCTCAGTATTGTTTCAAGTTATTATTATTGGCTTCACTATGTTTAAAAGCAACTGAAACATCTTTTTCTACTTTCCTTCACAGAACAAGGATTGCATTTGAAGTAAAACTGCAGAAAACCAGCCGATCAACAGATTTCCGAGTCCCTCAATCAATATGCACCATGTTTAATGTCATGGTGGATGCCAAAGCTCAGTCTACAAAGCTTTGCAGTATGGAAATGGGCCAAGAGGTAAAAAAGCAGGTTCTTCCTTTCACAGCTTTTAAAGGCAATGTCATGAAATTTCCTGTCTCCTGTTGTGCTCGTTTCAGAGACGTTGTATCGTTTGTGGATTTAGCCTTCCATAGAGAGTGTGCAGATGAATGTACAGGGGGTTGCTCTCAAATCTAATGAATAGAAACATTCGGAATCCCTGTCACTTAGGAGTGGCTTTTTGCAAGGACTGTGGTATGCATACGGTATCTCTCAAGCTTGGTTGTTGCATGATGACCATATAAATTGAGTCATTAACTGCACCTTGGAGCCAGGTGTCGGCAACACACTTTCTGTGTATGGCTATTTTCTGTAGGCAAACATAAGGAAAACAGAACTGCCAAGTTGTTGCTGTGATGCATGTAAGGGGGGGAAAAAAAAAACAAAACCGCAAAAATAAATAACTTCCAAAAGTAGATTGAAATTCCGGTGCTTTGCCTTCCTCGAGTACTGGCTATAATCAGCACACTTGATCATTCTGGATTTCCAGGTTCATAATGACTCAAGTTTCCAAACAACAAACCTGTTTTAATTAATTGCTGATTTTTATTTTCTTCTGAAGCCATAGTTGCAGGTTGAAGTTTCTGTGAATTGATCTATGCATTAGAAAGACATGGCAAATTGGAATGAGTTAAATGCATCAGAATGCTCATTTTGCTCCAGTGACTTCAAGCCAAATTGAATATTCATATACAAGTCTAGAATAAATTCACAAATACTGTTTGGCTCACCTAGTCCGCTGCTTGTCAGCAATTCCTAGATAAGCCTTTTCACTACAGCTTTCCATGGTCAGGTTTTGCAGTGAATCATTGCTCGTCGTTTCTGTGTTTTTTTCAGTTGTTCACTTCAATTTGTTCCTCTGAAAGAACTTGCTCCAAAGGCCGCTGAATGTAGCAGGGCTCTCTGCCCTGCTGTCAGTGGTGCTTGGATCAGATTCAGCTGTTCTTTTTGTTTGTCTTATACATATTTCAGTTATGACATTTTATTTGTGACACTCACCTTGTAAGAGATTTCATACTGCCCATCATCAGGTCTTCCCTTGTCCTCCAGGTCAGCTGGAGCAGATCTTGAGTGGGCTTTTGTTGTCCAGGCCTGGACACGAACTTCTCTACCATTTTCTGTTCCATATTCATATCCATTTATCTTCCCAAATCCCTCAGCCTGCAGCTGCTGCAGCCTCTACCTTGGCAGTGCCCCGTCAGCTGCAAAGGTCCCCCCCGTTTGCGATGCTCCCCACTGCAAACCAGGATCAAACCCTTCTACTGGCACAATCCCTGGAGACAGGGGGATTTTGGAGATCACGGAGACTCTGATATCATGACAGAGGAGGCTCATTGCATTCATTAAACTGTCAGGTTAAGTATTCAGATGGCCCGATACTGATAACATCAGCTGTGCCCAAGTATCGTGAGACCAGGCACTAGCTGCGTCTTTCCATGCTTACTTGTGATGCTCTCTGATCGCCACAGTTCCCTCCAAATTCTGAGCATCATTCCCACTGCAGGTTCAGCCTGACTCAGACTGCAGGAGACAGGGGAGCAGGCGGCTGCGTGGTTGCTCCTGGGCTGCAGCCGGGATCAGCTGCAAATCTGCCTGGGCCACTTCCAGGAGGTGTTTGGTGCAGCAGCTCAGAGACAGCTGAAATGCTGTAGCAAGCAGCAGTTGCTGGGACATGAGGTTTTTAACAGATAGCTAAACTAATAGACCTGTAAAGCAGATGTAAATTATTGGTGCATGAGTTACCATTTAGGGCTGCAGTATTTTATACACCCTCTCTTTTTCTTTTCTTTCTTTTGATTAGTGTTACTACCTCCCCCTCCATTCACTCGTGCCACTCTGTATTTCGGCTGTCTCCATCTCCTCTTCTTGAAGCTGTCTAACTAAACCTGTGTGCCAAGATGGTCAGGCTGAGAGGGGCAAAAGTTCACATATAGCTCTGTCGTTAGAACCTGGCAGGGGAGGACAAAATGCCACCCCGCCTCTTCCATCCCATTGGAAATGATGAGACAGTCAGATACGCAGCAGAGGCGTGGGAACCTGGATTTCCAGCCTGTGTCTTTCTCAGTAATGTGGGGAGTTGGGTCTGTGCCTCTCTGAGTCCCTCTGGCCCCCCTGGTGTGTAGCAGCTGCACAGGTCAGCGAGGGGAGGAATGAACAGACAGGGAGGGACAGAAACTCGCTGATGGGACCATCCGTCAGTGCCGCAGCCGGCACATGGCTCCTCCAGCCCGTGTCCCTGTGCAGACAGTTCAACGGCAGCAAAAAGGGCTCACGCTGCCTGCCACAGAGTTCAGGCAGGGCCTTTGGCCCAGACCTAACCACAGAAGACATTTTTGTTAGAAACAAACCACTGATTTTTCTGACAGTTCAATCTGCACGTGGGCAGAGATTCTCTCGACACCTTCCTTGACCTTGCTCTGTGGGTTCCCTCCCACCCCAAAGGCCTTCCCTTTCACACTACCTTCAGCCACACTCACTTTAGCAGATACTTGAACGCGTTTTGCGAGCATTACCCTGTGAAACAAACACCCATCATTTCATTCCATTTCCTTGTCTCTAAAGGCAGCTGTTAAAACATTTGGTAAACATACTTTACCATCTTAAATATTTATTTTTCCTCTGAATTTTTAATACATCTAAGGGGATAAATGTATGTATTAAATGTTTCTCAGTTGGTCTAGTATGTTTCTATTTAATATCTAAGGTCAGATGGTCCTTAGAGAAATACAACGTACACACAATCTGTTACATGACAAGGCAAGATACTCATCACATAAAGTCAAGTTGAATCATTGTAGTGCACTGATTATGGATTGTAATAATTGAGCTAATAGAAAGCTGTGATGAACTTGATCGAGAGTGGGGGCTACGCTGGGTAAAGCAAACCAGCTCTGCGATCTTTAACCTTGAGTGTTTTCATGAGGAATGTAGAAGGAGCTGTTGGAATTGCTGGTTTTGCCAGCCAGGCATCTGTAGCAGCACCAGGCGCTCGCTTTCCAAACCGCCGCCGTCTCTGACCCTGTCCTGGCCAAGGCTCCCCTTCCTGAGGTGGAGCTGGGGCTGCGGCTCTGGTGGCACAGGGTGCACATGGCTGGGGCTGCCTGGGGCAGGCCCTGTCCTGCATGGTCACTGCCGGGGCACCGGGGCTCCCTCTGCCCTGGGGGTTGCGGCTGCGATGGGAATGAGCGCTCAGGGTACTGCTACACCACCTCGGTGCATGCACAGGCTCCTCTCCTGCTCTCCGAGCTGTGGTTTTATTCCATTGGGGCTCTTATTTGCTTTTGAAACAAGCTTGTAATTGAACATGCATCAGTCAGTGCATTTCACAGTGAATTGCTTTGCACATAGCTAGTCATGTTTGAGTTCAAACTCATAACTTACTTGATGAAAGCAGTTAGCTGAATACTTGTTTGCAAAGTTTTACACACACAGAAAATGCAGTTGCAGAAGGAAAACATGGGAGAGACACCCCAATATATGCACAACCCCTTCTCCATTTCCCTTAGGAAGTCCTGGCTGTGTCTGCCAAGCACATCAGCAGCTTCTACCTGTACCAAGCTGTTACAGGTCCCTGCCGCCCCACAGCTGCATTCCAGCTGTGCTGGGAAAGGCCAGGTCAGCCCTGGGAGCTGATAAGGCCTAGCTCTGCATTAAAGATTAATCATAACTACGATCCCATAAGGCACTTGTGTATGTCTTGACCTGCAAAGCAGGACATGGGAATGGGAGCTGCCAATGCAAGTATCACCCGCTTGTTCGTGTATGTTTTTCCCCCGCGTGGGCCCAGCAGATCGCAGCCTGTGGCGTGGCGGTGCCGGTTTGTCCTCGTGTCCCGGCGAGGCTCTGAGTGCCCCCAGCCAGGCCTTGGGCTGGGACGGGCTGTGCCGTGTCCCCTGCCCCGGCCCTGCCGCCCCGGTGAGGGCTGTGCGGCTGCCCTGAGGCTGAACCCTGCCTGTCGACAGCCGGTTCCCTTCCTCTCCAGAGCCAAATAAAACCGTAAGAGAGTGTCAGGTGTCAGCTACAATCCGGTCCCTTCCCGCTGTTTTACTGCCACCAAATCCTACAGGTAGCGATCTCTGGTATTTCAGCGAAAGGAGGTTTTGACCCCATTTCATTTTCCATTGCTTATTGTTTCTGTGCATGATGCTGCTGTTCTCATACGTCTCTTTTTTTAAAAGATTTTGGTTTATTTATTGTTTATCTTCATATGTTCTTTTTCCTGTCTTTTGCACTTTCCTCTTTATTTCTGTCCCCAATCATCTGAAAAGTTTGCAAAAGAGTGGGTAAGTGTGTCCTACTTTTATTTTCTTTTTCCCAAATTCCTATATTAATGTTACTGCCGTAGAAAAAAATCCCCAAACCGTAGAGCAGTTCAGAGTATCGATCAGACACTGAGACCAGCAGCAAGCATTTGTAAAGCCCTCACAGTCTTCCTTCCCAAAGTCTGATTAGTATTTAAAGCAGATTTGTCTTTTTCAATGTGATTTGATGTTAACATTTTAAAACAATATTAATGCCAAGTGGTAATGAATATAGTGACTAGCACCAGTGCTTGAAATGTTTGACTGAAAAATCAAATGTTTTGTGTTGGAAAGCAGTCATAATCAGTATTTTCTCAGTCCATTGAAAATAAGAATATACTGTATGTTTTCACTAATTAAATCTTGTATTGGAAACAGGTCTTTTCTAAATTAGTAGAAGACTGTATTTTAGTACCTATTCTAGCCATATTGCAGCTGATTGCATCAGAGCTCCCAAGCTAAGCAAGGTTTGGCATGTGCAGAAATTGGGTTGAAGACTCAGAAATGCTGGTGCTGCAGGCACAGGCCTCGGTCAGCTGGTGCTGAACTACTGCCACGGGATCTGCCACTGCCCGGGGCTCAGGGCTGCACTGCCTGCTGGCT
The DNA here is from genome assembly GCA_013398955.1 of Callaeas wilsoni. Classification (NCBI taxonomy): domain Eukaryota; kingdom Metazoa; phylum Chordata; class Aves; order Passeriformes; family Callaeidae; genus Callaeas; species Callaeas wilsoni. The sequence goes on along the minus strand of VWPU01016951.1, from coordinate 42,858 downwards.
TTTGCATGGGACAAAAAGGCTCGTCGTGGTTTCCTGGGTGGTTTTTAGATTTATCTCACGGTACAAAACAGCAAAGTGTTTGAACGAGTGCTTAACTTGAGCCATGTGCCTCCTGAACCCGGGGTAAGACAGGCTCAGCTGCTTTGCTGCAGTCGGTAGGAAGGGTGCCATTCCCAGTGGCTGAGCCCACTGCAAGCTCCCCTGGAGCAGCACATCCTCCCCGTTCCCATGCCGAGGGCTGGGTGGGTTGTGGTGCCCATGGAAAGGGCTGCCTGTTCCCCCCCAGCAGCAGGTGTATCCGTGTGCCAGATGGACGGGATAATGCCCACAGAAGTGGAGCAAAGGGACTCCAGAACCTCTAGGAGCACTAGGTGCTGGTTCTCACAGGGATGGTAGAGCCTCCCCTCCGACACCCACGCATGGCTCCCAGAGCTGCGGGCACACAGAAGAGGGCAGGGTCTGCCCATGCTTCAAAACTGGTGCAGGATTCTCCTGAATTCAAGGTCTCTCCTACAAGTGTAAGTAGTCACTGGCCACTGCAGTGGGGCCCAGGGTAATAAGCTGCATAATTCTTTGGTTTAATACTATGTATTGTGGCTTACCAGGGGAAGAGACTGACAAGTGTAGAGCTGTTGGCTGTGATCAATGCTAATATTTTCCTCCCCCTCTCCTTTTATTTTTCTTTAGCACCAGTACCATTCAAAAATAGATGAACTAATTGAGGAAACCGTCAAAGAAATGATAACACTCCTAGTGGCAAAGGTAACCCTCGGCTTCAGGTGAAGTGATTCACTGTTAACGTTGCATCTTTAATATGTGTGTTTCCATTAAAATGTGACACATTAGGATGTTGAATTGGCTTCTTGTTTCTCACAAGCAAGATCATACATCTCCCAGTCCTTTCATGGTGACTCTTTGTTGATGAGGAGCTGCGTGAGATGTAATACCCTGCTAGCAGGATTGCCATACTGGGCGGGCCAGAAGTGGCTTTAAGGAATGGGTGTTATGTTAATGGGGTAACACCCCATGGTCAGCGTCACCCCATGGCACCGAGGGTAGCTGCAGTCAGGGGGTGGCACTGCTAAATGCTGCTGCAGAGCCATTGGGGTGGCATGCAGAGGTGGTCACCACTCCTACGCATGAGGTTGTGTGGACAAAATAGCTCATCTTGTGCAAGATCACCATATGCTCCTCTAAGAAATTAATTTAGAGGTGACAGTAGTGGGAAATACATTCCAAAATGTCAGGTTTAATTGTTTGGAAATTGTTTTTCATCAGAGTCAGCTCCTGTAACTCAGCTGCCAGCATTCCCCTTGGGTGGTTATGTAGATCTGGTGTGCTGTGCTAACACGGAGGGGAATTGGTATGTAAGGAGAAGGATGGTGGGGTGTGTTTTCCTCTAGCTTCAAACTTTCTGAGAACAAGTCATCCCTATTATACAGCGGAGACCTTTAAACATAATCCGCCAACATATGCCAGTTCAATTCTTCTGCAAGAATACCCAGCTAGCTGCGTGCTTGCCACTGCATACTGGGAGCAGGAGCCACACCTTCCCCATCCTGAGGGGCTCTGCTGGATTCCCCACACACTGCACCCACCTCCTGTCCCCTCCGCCACCCAGGACCCCGAGGGGTGATTCCCAGTCAGCAAGAGGTGCACCACAGCACCCGAAAGGAAGCACTCCTTTCTCCCCACTCCCCGCCCACTGTGCTCAGGGACAGGTGCTCCATTCCTTTGGCAATGCTGAGAGGTCCACTGGCTTCTTTGAGGGTGATGCAGATGTTTACACCTTTGTCCAACTATTAAAAATAATTGCAGTATTTTTTTGTCTTTGTAGTTTGTCACCATTTTGGAAGGAGTCTTGGCCAAACTGTCTAGATATGACGAAGGAACTTTGTTTTCTTCATTCCTGTCATTTACTGTAAGTATAGACTATAGTTTCCTTTCTTTTTCTTTCTTTTTTTTTTCTGAGTTGTAACCTCCTGCTCTCCCAGGACTAGATCAGCTACCTAATAATTCTTCCATTCTGTGACGTTTGATCACTGTAACCCCCACATGAATAGACAAACAACCTGTATGCAGATATACAGTACATAAACATCCAGGATGCACAGAGTAAAGCCATCTCCATCCGTCGTTCAGCTTGGTGAAGTCTATTCTGTAGAGGATACATATGAAGATGAAAAAAACCATTGCAATGTACATGCAATTAGCTTCATTGTCACTTCACGTAATAGGTGTGTTCCTCTCAGTCTTCTGGTCCTAACAGTGACCATCTTAAATAGTGAACAGCAAAATAAGGGAGATCTAGGGAGTGACTATGTGTTCCTAAAAGAGGACAAGGTAGGGGAAATGCCATGAGGTCATGAAGCACAAGGTGCCTCTAATGCCATATTTCTCCCTAACACTGAGGAACCAATCCACTGCTCACCACATACTTCCTGGAATAGGCAATACCTGGCAAGGTATAGGACCAGACCAATATCTGTGCAAAACTGGCCTCAATATCCAGCAATGGTTTAACAATCAGAGCTGTATTCCAGAAAAGTGTTGTGACAGCTTCTTAGGATGAACACATGGCAGCTGATTTCCAAAGGTCTGAAAAAGCATGTGCCAGAAAGTTTACAAGAGTGTCTCTGTGCAAGCAGGACTTCACTTTTCTCAGTTCACAGACAGTTGTGCACATGAATGCCTGTGGCTGGGCTGGTTGGAAAGTTGTGTTCACATTTCACACCCCAGTCCTGTTGCCTTCATATGCAGCCTCTCCTGCACTCACTTGTTCACAGAGACTGGGCAAGAGGCAGAAGGCACTGCTCTGCAAACTGGGAAGGCTTTCCAAAATCTCATTTTGGAGTTTTCTTAGTTACTTGCAAATGTCTGCTGTTTGCTACTCTTGGGCCCTTTTTCTGAGTTTGAGGCAGTTTGTAGGATCCATTTGGAAATGGCAATGGATTTAGGAAGGCTTAACAGCAGAGACAAGAAACTGCTCTTGGCAGCTTTATGCACAGTCTGGCAGCTTATCTGAACCACCACGGGGTTCAAACTAAGCATTCTGCCTTTTCAGGTGTGCTGGAGGCACTTTGTTCTTCAGAGAAGAGAGGAAGGGAGGGTGTTCCATTCACTGCCCAGCAGTGCAGCTCTTCTCCCGGAATAAACCCTGTTTGGTTACAGCCCGAGGGCTGTGCTCACCCTGCTCAAGGGGATGCAGGGTATGGCTTGGGTTGGATACCTGGATACCTTCCCTCATTCCAGAGCTGTGGAGGGTTAGGAAATGCTTGTGTGCCAGCAGCAGAGGATGTGGAGGCGGCAGCTTTCCAGGCATCGGAAGTACCAGCATCAGCCCGTGTAGACAGTGTAATGTGCAGCCCTTCCTTCTCCGTGAATCCAAGCTGTTCCTCGGTTGATGCTGCGCTGCTCCCACCACATCCTACTGTTTATGCTGCCGAGTGCTGCTCCCTTTGATTGCTGAGCAAAGCCCTGGCTGCACCTGGGCTCTGGGCACCTGTCAGGCCCAGCACGTGGGTGCATGGGGTTCAGGCATCCTCTCTGCTGCTCCTCGGACACTTACTGACAGTTAACTGCCCCAGCAGCAGCGGCAAAACGTTCTGTCCCACTCCAACAGCCCCACAGCCTTTGAACGTGGTCCCAAAGCCTCGATTTTCTGAGTTTTCAGTCAGGAAGGGATGTGTATCCATATAGCTGCTGTGCGTGGTGTGTACACGTCTCCAGGAAAGTGTTGGTCCCTCACCCACAGCAAGTGGGCTGGGCACACGACAGAGGAGCAAGATTGCTCCTTCCTGGCAAAGGGACGTCTCTCGCTCTGGCCCCCATATTTGCTGGGAGCCACTGGGAGAGGAGGCTGAGGAGCAGCCCTGACTCCTTTGGCACTGGGCTTAGCAAGTCTCCTCTCCCTGCAGTAGTAATGTGACTTGCTGTGTTTAGTCTTTGCAGTGATAAATACAGAATCTCTCTCTTGTTACAGCATGCTTGCACCACCTCCCACGTTTTCCCTGTCTGAACAAATACAACAAAGTGTGATGGTCCAAGCCACTGAGCTCCAGAAAGCATTAGTCTCCCACCCCCTTCCACCAACTTCTTTCATCGCGTGTTTTCCAGGCGCTCTGCAAGTGACATGTACTCGGGGGTCTTGTGACAGACAGTTTTATCACCTAGTTGGATATCCTCATTTCCAATTCTTGCCTCGAAATTCAAGATAAAATTAATGCATCTGTTGTCCTAATAAATTCTCACTAGCCACTTCTCCTTGCAGAGCACTTTGAGAGGAAAACACCCTTCTAAATTTGGCCAGACTTTTTTTTTTCCTGTTTGTTGCTACATTTCAGTGCATCTTGGCGGCAGCAGCCCAGGCCCTGGCTGCGTGTCTGCGTGTGGAGATCCACTGACTCACAGGAATGCCAGCTGCTAAAATTCCCTGTAATCTGGATGGCCTCGGTAGGCAGAGCATTACACCTGTGGTAATTATAACCAAAGATTCCATGTTACCCAAGAGAGACAGAAGTAAAAGATCTTATTTTTGTTCTGCACAAAATTTGTATGGTAAACTGAGACGTTTCATGGTAAAGTCACATACTTTGTGAAAAACGGCAGCCTAGCAAAAATCACACAACATCCGGCAGTTTGGAAATTTCACTAAATGTAGCCAAATCTGACTTTAAAGAAAAACAAGTAATTATTCTGATTAAAGGAGAGTGGGCAGGAGAAGCAGCTCAGTTTTTTTGTGGGTGGAGGGAGGAGATCGCAGGAAGCTGAGTTATTCTTGTCGCCTCTTGGCTTTGGAGACGGTAGTTTGAAAGTGGCGCTAAGCTGGACCCAAGAGTGCTAAATCCACACTCAGCTGGCGGGTTTGCCTCTGCCCAGCTTCATGCTCCGTGTGATGTTTGAAGGTACAGGTGTAGCCCTGAGCGAGGACGCCAGCTCGAGCTCTGCAGGCTGTCGAGTCGCATCGTTTTCCACGCTTTCCTCCCGGTTGTTGGGCTTTGCTGCTCAGAAAAACTGCTGGTTTGGTGCTCGCATGGGCACCCTGCCTGCGTGGGTGTGCCGTGACTGCCTCCTCTCCTGGAGCTGCATCCGCTGGAAGGGCTCCAGCTGCCTTCACGCACGGAGGCTGAGGCTCCTCCGCTCCCATTCCGCAGGAGCAGGGGATAGCACTTCACCACCTCCCAAGAAAGTTGTGAGGATAAATGCAGAGACAGGGCAAGGTGTCCAGACAGCTGGCTGGAAACAGGAATACCTGGAGACAAGACAAGTGTTTGCTCTGGTGCTGGTTTTGCTGCCTCCTTCATCAACTCATGTGCTGGGACGTGCCCCGTCCCCGTGCAGCCTCTTCGGCAGCCAGACCCGGGGTCACATCGCGGCAGCAGGCGCTTGGTGCCCTCCTCCTGCCCTTCCCTCTGTTCTTGCCCCCCGGCTCGGCAGCCTGGGCGCTGCCAATACTCGCCGCGTTCACCTCGGCAATTACCACCAGTCTGGTCTTTTGTATCGCCTCATTGTGCTTAATTATGCACCCCCCACACACACCATATGAGTGCTTCCACCCACTCTCACATTCTGTCTCACACATACATTCATTCTCTCATTCGGGACACATAATTTATTCATCCCAAGATGCAACTGTGTGCGTGTTATATTTAGGCTGTTTTAATGGTAGCTTTAGAAATATTTAAAAGCAGGTGAGCTTTTACACCCAAACAAAGATGGCCGGCAACGCTTACCCTAATTAAAAGCAGAAGCGTTGTGGAAAATCCCAGCCATACTCTTTCTAGACACTGCGCCTTATGCTACAGTGGGAAAAAGGTCTCTGTGGCCAGCTGGGCACTGCTCAGTTGGAAGAGTTGGCCCTGACGTCAGGGGCCACCCCGCCTCCCGCGCCAGGCAACGTGCACCCTGCCGCATGGAAAACCACAGACAAAGTCACTTTGGGGTCTCGCAGATCCCACCAGCTTGTGATGACACCACGGAGTGCAGTGTCCATCTCTGATACCCTCCCTCCAACAGCATCTTCTAAAGAGGGAGGAGAATCAGGGGAAAATGATGTAGCTGTTCAGTCTGGGAAGCAGAAAAGCTTCAGGGCACTTCTGCGTGGCCTGGCATGAGCACACTGCCCCAACACGGTCTGCAAGCTCTTGCCAGCATCAGGGCCAGCAAAAAGGGGGAAAATAATAATTTTTATTTTGAATTCACTGATGTGAGGGAGGAACAAGTGAGTGCAGGAGAGGCTGAATGTGAAAGCAAAAGGGCCGGGGTGTGAAACGTGAACACAACTTTCCAACCAGCCCAGCCACAGGCATTCATGTGCAAAACTTCTCAGAAAACCCTCAGCCTAGCAAAGCATCACAGAATGGTTTGGGTTGGAAGGGACCTTAAAAATAATCTTGTTCTAACTCTCCTGCCACAGGCAAGGACACCTTCTACTATCCAGGTTACTCAAAGCCTCATCCAGCCTGGTCTTGATAACATCCCAGGCTGCAGCCTGCACAACTGGGGGAAGCACGCCATTGGCAGGACGATGGGAAGGGAGCAAAATTAGGGTCCTTCGGGTGCTTTCTTGTGTTTAGCTTGGCGCAGGCCCCTGCCAGCCTCAGCATGCCGTCGTGCCCCCGCTCTCTGGGGAGCTGCCATTGCGCTTGGGATACAGCTCCCAGCAGGAGAGACATGCAGTGCCTTGGGAGACACGTGGCATCAGGTGGAGAGCGAGGCCTCCGAAGAAAATAACGATGTCTTCTTACGAACCCCATCTTCCCCCGCTCACTGAAGTAGAAGCACAACTCCCACACTATCATCTGCTGCTATTAGAGCTTTAGCAGCAGTAAAGTTACCTCTCCAAAAAAAAAACAACAACAAAAATACCACCCTTTTAAACAGGAAAGTGAGTTTCATCACCCTTTTCAACCTACTCAGCATTATGTTGCCCCAAGTCTTGGCTGGAGGTGATCTTACAGAGTTTAAAGAAAAAAACAAAGGCCTGAAAAGGTACTGATGGTGTTAACTCTCTTCTTGTTCCTTCTACAGGTGAAGGCTGCTTCCAAATACGTGGATGTACCCGTAAGCACAATTTAAACAACTTCTGTCATAGTAATTTGCATCGTGCTTTGGTTTATGGCATGTGTAGCAACCCACATTATGCATTAACAGCCAAGATTCAGCCATGGGCCTTCATACTTCTAACATTTGAACTGGAAAGGATATCTCTGTTATGTTAATAATGAGCAGTTACCCTCTTATGGAGACCTATGAGGCTGTTTAGGCAACAATTTGCAGATGGTGTCAAAAAGGTACCATATTTATGCAATTGGCTTGAATCACATTTGAAAAAAAAAAATGGGAGCAGTGCATTCTGTTAATTCTTCATTTGGACTTGTACAAATACAGTATAATTTCCAAACAAAAAGTCCAGACATGTTAGAACTGAGCCAACACACATCTAACACATTAGCTAATCTATTTTATTTTTGTTCTTCTAATTGTTGGTTTATTTTACTCTTTTGGAAAATGACTTTTTTATTACTTTGGGGAAATGGTGATGAGCTAGCAACATGTGTTTGGGAAATTGTTAATGAAAATAATTTCTTCCATTTTTCTGTAATTGGTGTAGGAAAACTGTACATCGTCTCCTCTAATTAGACCTTGATTCATAAGGAAAAGAGCCCTTAATGTTCTTAGACAGAGCACTTAACTTGCCAGAAATTTACATTTAAATTAAGTTGAAGTGTAATATATGAATGTTGGCTGGAATAAGGGGTTACTGTAACATTTACAGGCAGAAAGATCCTGAGCAACTGCAAATGCAGAAAAATAGATCTTAATACACCACACCAGTTCCTGCACCCAGTTAGTCTGGGCAGTGGAAATCAAGAGTAACTCAGTTGAGTTTGATGATGTGTATGTATAATGTGTGTATGTTTAATGCAGGTGTATTGCTCTGCATGCTCTCATATGACAATGGGATAAATTTATCAGACATCTTGGACCACATCATCTGCATTTGGTGTTTCTGTCCCTTCAGCCCAACCTAAACGTTGCCTACAAAATTATCATATCTTGAGCCTAGCGTGGAAAAGACAAACTCCTGAACAGTGAGAGGTGTTGCTTGGTTTAAAATACCCCAATGCAGATCTTGTCATCCTGTTCTCTTGGAGTAATAAAAGCAAGATTTTGAGAGCATTGGGAAGAAAAACTCAGAAGTTATTTCTTGCCCTGAAAATGTGGAGATCCTTCAGGTGAAATTCCTAGTTGTTTCAGTGCATCTTAAATATTTAGTCATCAGTAATTTGAGCACAGAACAGTTATTTTAAGTAACTTCTAGGGTGAAGCATGGCCTTCTCTGAGGCCTCTGTGTTCCTGGAAAGTAAAGCATCTCCAGGGAAGTGGTCTTAGTAAAATGCTATGTAACCCTTTCAAGCTTTTCCAAGAGCTTTGTACCTGGGACACCCTTGGGAGATCTGCAGCAGGGTCTGCTCCCCTCCTCGAAGCCAAACAGATGCTCCAGTTCTTTGTGTAAATCAGAGCAGAAATCACTCACTTGGGTTAGTTTTCAGTTGTTTCCCCACCTGCCCCTGGAAACGAAACCATATTACGGTGGCTTCCTTGATAGCCTCAACATTTTTAATGAACTCAACCACCAGCCGCACGCAGCTCCCAGACCTGTGCAGAGGCCACCCCATGGTCCGCGAGCCACTGCCTTTCCAGGAGAAGGAGAGAGAAAAACCTGTTTGGCTAGAGGATAGAGGGGAAATCCTGGCTGAACAGAAACCCACCACTTAAATCTAATTCCGCAAATGTTAGTCAAATCTAATTCCGTAATTCTGTTGCAATTGTCTTGGTACAAACCAATCCGTCTAATCCCGCCTTGGAATGGGCACGATCAACAGACTGAAAATTGCTTGAAAGTGTAACGCTTGACTACTGCCACATTTGTGTTGTCCTCATTGTTTTTCAAATTAATACCTTGTCATTGTTGCAGTAGGTGTTAAGAAATGTCACTGCCTTCCCAAGGGCCAAGCACTGGCCCTTTGCTTGATAATTGTTTGCTTTGTATTAAAAAACTCCCTTCCTACTGCTTTCCAAACTGTCCTCATTTTCACCCTGGAAATTACATGGATGTGTTAACTAACTTCAATTTACAGCGGCTGACAATCGTATCTTGCAGAGAAATGATACTCTGTGATCTGAGGTAAATCACAGTAATGGAAACTAATGACACTAGTTATTAACAAACTTACAATGTGCCACACAAATTTAAGGTTTTGTGGCAGCTCTTGTAATGACTGGTGTTACCATATTTTAATGGGTTTCCTTTGAGGTAAGTTTGAATACAATATATCAAGCAATGTGAACTCAAACAAGATTTTTTTTTTTTAAGTATTTTCCCATCCAGCTGCTTCAGTTCCCATATGCTTTAAAGCAATGCTGTTATCCCCAAAATCTTTCATACTCGTAGGTTACTCTTTAAAAATCAGTTAAACTCTGCAGAGAGCTGTAGAAATGTGACATCAGGTAAGTGTCCATCAGGTAAGGAAAGGGCGAACTGCAGGAGGACAGCAGGAGATGGAAGAGAAGGAAAAGCAGTGATGAGGCTGCACAGAGGAGCTGCCCCCTGCGTCACTATTCATGTTTTTCTCTCTCTCTCTTCTTCTCTACTCCATGCAGAAGCCAGGAATGGATGTTGCTGATGCCTATGTGACATTTGTCCGCCACTCTCAGGATGTCCTGCGTGATAAGGTCAATGAGGAGATGTATATAGAAAGGTTATTTGATGTAAGTAAATGCCCTCTCCTCCTTGGACACCAAGCAGGAGAGACCCAAAATGTGACAAAATAAGACAGGAGGATAAGTCACATTTTGAGAAAATTTATTGGTTATAGCTTTAAAAATAAAAAAATCTTTCCTTCCTTTCTGACTAAGGCTCGTATCTGCTCTCTGCCTGCTTTAAATCTCTACTCTAGTCTACTGTGTCTTTGTGTGTGGATTTTAAAGAAACAGTATCTTCTAAGAGAGCTCTTTAGTATGTTTAAGCTTGTGTAAATTTCTCTGTATCAGAACATCTCAGTCATTGTTCTCACTGTTAAAATTTGAGACAGGTTTTTGGCAGATGTGTTTGCTAAGGACCAGCTCTTCTGCACATTTTGCATTGTTTCATTGATAAGCACTACAAATCTGACAGCAAATGAAACATTAACAAACTTAACTTTAATTTTAAAAGCTAATCAAAATAAAGCTGATTATAAATGGACTTTGGTGTAAAGGAGGACCATGTTGTGGTGTCTGACACCAAAGGTAAATTTGAGATGTGGTCTCCTTGATGAAGATGGCTGGTAGGAACTGACCCAGATGTTCACAGCTAGTTTTGGGTTGAACAAGATCAGTTTGTTGGACTGTGAGAGAACAGTGACCTGTGATGCCTGGGTTTTTTAGGTTTTGATGCATGTTAAAAGTATCTCTGTTTCTGTTGCTCTTGTTTTGTTACAGCCTTTCTGTCCTTGTAGCTGTTCTATAGTAAAGGTTTTCTGTTGATGACCAGCCTGCAGCATTAGTGTCTCAGTCTCTCTAGGGTATTTGTCCGTATCTCAATTTCTGTTTGAAGCAGCTTCTTTCCCTACTTTCCTTCCTTCCATCTCTCAGCAGTGCCATGTCTCAGTCTCCTGGCTCTGGAACTCTAACAGCCTTCTGTGCTTTCTTTACTCACTCTTTTGCTTCCTCAGTGTGCAGAGAAAGCTGCTTTTTCCCCAGCCAACCTCTTCCTTCACTCGATACTTCTCTTTCTGCACATCACCTGTCCCTCAGAAACCTCTTCTTCCTTTACAATTCCCACTCTTTCTTGATTAAAATGGAACTTATCTCTCATGTCAAATGTTTTATCACATTATATCAAGTGGCATGAATTAAGAGTCAAATAATCTTGCTGTGTACATCTACTAGCATGACCCATATCCACTGAGAATGCTTCATTCATGCACAGAGCACAGCAGTGCCTCCTCCGGGCTCGGCTCGTGCTCGCTCCGGGGAGAGTTTGCAGCGTGAGCACCAGACGCAAATCACCCATCAAGCAGGCATGGGGAGAAAAAACAAAACATAAAACAAAAGACTGTCGCTTCCATCTGCAGCAGGCCTGCGAGTGCATTGCTCGTTTGTGTTGAAATTTATTCCATGAGCAGTTAAATTTCCAGAGCTCATCTGGACTGTTCTTTTCAATGCCCACACTGCCTTTTCCCTCATCCTTTCCCTATGATTCACAGTTGGTGTGTTTGTACCCTTTTGGGCCATTATTTCCAATTTTCAAAAGGCTGTAATTAGCACAAATATTGATTTCAGTTTGATCCACTCATACTTGGTTTTACCAAGCTGTATTTTAAACAAATTAACAGTTGACATGAACAAAAAAAAACAGAGCAGCTACCTTGGTGGAAAGCAAAAAATGCAAAACCCTTCTTTCCCTCCCTGCCTTCCTCAAGTTTCCCTCATCCATGTGGAATTAAATGATTAAGGATCGGGTTTTTACATTGCTCTGCCTGTTTTGACCTACACTGGCTGTAGGCAGGAATTGCAGCATGTGGGAGCTGTTCCCATTCCTGTTCCCATTCCTGTTCCCTTCCCAGTGGGACAGCATTGGGATCTAATGCTACTGGCATGTTTGCACGTGTCTCATGTACGTGAGTGTGTGCCTGTGAGCAGGGCGAGCTGCAGGGAGGTTGCTTTGCAAGGAGGGAATGGATTGTGCCAAGCCCTTGTCACCCAAAACTTGGAATAATGTTTTGAGTAGTCATGTATTGTCTTTGTGAGGTTGCAGCTGAAGGAGCTGGCTGGGTGGGTCAGTACCAGCACAGGGTTTACCTGGGGGTCACCAGACCCCATTTAAGTTGGTGCTGTGTTCGCTCATGTTTGGGTAAAGGCAGGAGCAAGTGCTTAACTCCATTACTGAGCTCAGACAGAGCCCTGCAGCCCTTTGCCCCTCTCACCTAACCCAGCAAAGCAGCATGGTCATGGGGTCCTTAAGCTACTTTGGTCTTATTTTCCAAGGACATTTTAGGTACTAACTACCTTTTTAATTAGAAAGAGAAGAGGAATAATCAAAAACAGTACTTATGATGCAGAGTTAAGAGTTGAACCTGATTTTGTACCCTCTTCCCCCAGCATGGCAGGGGAGCAATCCTCTTAGCTGCTTCAGTTTCTCCAGGCAATAAGATTATTAACACTTTCACAGCCAGGTCCTCAGCTGCTTTAGTGCAGCGATGCTGGCTTGCCTCAGCCAAATCTCAGTCCACTTTAGGGTGTTGTGTGACAATAGGCACAGCAGTGGCAGCAAACAGCTTAAACCTGCCTGCAGGCAGGTCCTGTGTGCCCAATGGGGTCACAGTAAAGACTCTCACAGTGTGGGGCTACATCTCCTTTCTGCACAGTCCTGAGCAGTGCAGGAGCAGAGGAGCACAGTGCAAGGTTGTCTATCACACGTTCTGTGGGGTTTGAGCTCCTGGGATATCCCTAATCCCCGCACTTCTCTGCAATCCTGCTCTATGTTTCCATTTATTCCCCGTTTGTTTCCTCCCAGGAACAGAGGCTGCAGAGTGTGTTAGGCCATGTCCCCAGAGAAGCTGGGTTAATATGTCTTTTCTTGGCATTTGCCGTGATTTCTTAGCTCAGACACCATCTCTTTTCCCCTGCATCGCTTGACTTGCTTGTGCCTGCAGAACAGGGCTGTGCGCTTTGGGAGATACTGGTGCTTGCAGCAGATTATTGTTATATTTCTGTGTGGTCTCTGTGTTAATCCTCTTAATTCTGCAAATTAGTCAGGATGGGTTTTCCCCCCTTTCTGAAATACAGTCATCTTAATTTTAAAAATCTGTATTCTTGGGATCATTGAATGAACAGATTGATCGTGGAGTTCTGCTGGTAATCAAAACCTAACTAGCTTTTTGGCAGTGCTGTTTACTGCAGAGTAACATGACTTATTTACTTGGCCTGGCTCACTAATTTGATAACATTTAAAGCTAAAACACTGTAATAAGGCCCATTGGTAGAGAGCAGTGGAACAGAAGAGTTTCAGAATGGCATCGCAGCATCCGCGCCCTGCGCTCCTGTGCCTGGCTGGGTGCTTTGGGATTTAAACCCTGTGGTACTTTGCACACAGTGCAGAAGGATCACAAACTGTATGTAGTGCCTGATAGGAAGTAAAATTTTATCACTTTTTGCCCGGAGAGGGGGCAGAGTTGACATGCCGAATGGAACTCTTTATAGGAACAATGAGGCAGAAGCAGGTGGGTGTATCTTAAACATGGGAAAATATCTTCAGAGTGATCTTGAGTCTTCAGACCAATCCTGCAAAATTCAGGTCCTCTTTGTCTTAGGTCACTCAGAATTTCATAGGATCAGAGTTTATACATTCATCATTTTGTCTGAAGGCAGTGGGAGTCTTACTTGTGAGGGTTGTGCCCTTTGGCAGGTTATTTCTAGATCCATGTATGTGTGTATATCTTTACAAACACCCTTCGATACTAACAGTATAGGTTTCAACCCATCACAACATATGTGATCCAGAAAGTCTATGATTGACTAGTAGATAGTGTGAATGCCAACCTTTCTTCCACATAAATTGGTAAACACTAATGTAAAACATAGGGTGACTATTTCCTCCCCAGCCACAGTGAGTAGCACATACACAAAAGGCTACTGAGCATCGGGTGAGCTCCCCGAGATCCTGCGAATTCCAGCATCCTGATGCAGTCCCTGAATAGCGCAGATGGCATTTTTCTCTCTGATGATTAATTCAATATCTTACCGAAAAAAACAAAAACATGCTTTTGATATGAGGGATCAAAACACCAAGAGAAGCTCCTAAGATTGCGAGGACCTAAAAAAAAATTAATTTATTTTTTTCCTCCTTGTACTTCTTGAAGACACCAGCCTGAGTAGAAGATAAGGATTAAAACAGATGTGCTTAGTGCTAGTTCATCTGCTTAAATCTAGCAGTCTCTGAGATCAGTGATTAAAAAGCCATCTCTAACTTTGATGAAATCCACTGCAATGGTAATTCTCTGTCTCTGATCGCTGTCTTACGGGCCTCATGTCTGCCTAAACCGGACATAGAAAACATTTCACTGGAGATGATACATGGATTATATGGGTCAATTATACACTTAATCTGCCTTCTGGGGATTAAGTGTGCATGGATTGACCCTGCGTATTTGGCTTGTCCTTGGCAGTTATCAGATCAGGAAGGTTGCCTTTACCAAAAAGTCTGGTAAGAACTTAATCACGCAGTGATACCGCCTGCCGAGGTGGCAGCAGCCACCGTGCTTTTTGCAGAAGGCAGTTTTACCACTTCACTGTCACTGTGAGTGTTCAGCTCCCTCGGTCTATGTCACAGCCGGGATAGCAGACGGAGAGTTTACTCCGGAAACGAGAAATGCGCCTGTTCTTCTCTGCAAGACAGGAGCGGCTCTTAGTCTTGATGGCAGGGTGGGATTAGCAGGGTCTGGCAGGTGTAGCAGGGAGGGCAGTGGGGAGACCAGGGTTTGCTCTGCCCTCGGCTGTCCTTGGTGCAGAGGAACAGTCACTCCAGGTCCTCTCCCAGCAGCAAAGGAGAATCCATGGCTCATCGGGTAGAGGAGCCAGCATCTCCTTCCCACCACCTTCAGGGAGGCAAAAGCCCCTGGCTGAGGCTCCAGCATCAAGTCCTGTCCCTCACGCTCTGCTGAGTTGGCCTTTTAGGAAGCCCCAGTGATATCCCAAGGCAGATGTTGCATCTGGTGGATTTTGATGGATTTTGGGTTTCTTCCCTCAGCCGGGAGCCCAGCAAGAATGCTGGGGACATGGTTCAGGACTGTCCTTATGTTTCCAAAGCCAGGCTGCCCTTGCTGGTATCTGACTTGTAAATATCAGAGATAATGAGTTATAAGGATGAAGGACACTGTGTCAGTCTCAAGACTTCAGCAAAATCCTTACACACATTTCCAGGAGACTGAGTAAGCATTTGTCACTGGAGGATCCACAGGCAGCTCAGCATATGTTTCAGTACCTACACATTCGGAGCCTGATAGCACACCTGAGTATATCGAAAAAATAAAAAACACAGCTAGATCAGTTAATTCAGCAAGTCCTCTGCAGACACTGAGGCATTAGCTTATTCTTAAAATCAAAGCTTTTGCCCTCAGCAGGGTTACTCACTTGAATTTTGGCAGCTCCTTCAAGGCGTGCTTGCAGGATCATGGCCTTTCTTGCTAGACCGTAAGCCTTGTGCGGCACAATCAAATGCCAAAACAGAGCCCTTCTCATCCTCCCTTCTCCTTCCCCTCTTCAATCTCAAAAGCCTGGTTGTGAGTCAGTCGAGCTACTCACTGTGAGTTAGAATTACTCACAGGAGGCCGGGTTGCAGGATCAGGGGAAGAACGGATATCAGGCTGTGCGCTGGGCTCCCATCTCGTATCTGCTTGTAGCCACACTCACCGCTTTCTCTTAGACAGACAACAACCTGTTTCCCTCCTACGCAGCTAGACTGCTCATTAGGGCACTAACTCTCTCCCACTCCCATCCTGATATGGCCTCCACGGAGCTATTTCTTCTGCGTTGTTTTTTGCTTTTTTTTCCCCCTCTCCCCCCTTCCAGAGTGAGTTGTGAAATGAAGACAATTAGGCACATTGATCTCGAGGGAGTGCAGCTTACTTTTCCCTCCCTTGTGCATCTTTGGAGGAGCCGGAGCCACGCAGCTTTTGCTGCCCTTTGCTGGCTTGGCAAGGCTCAGACCTGGACCTGGAGTTGATCTCACTGCAGGACTTGTGCTGGAAAAAAAATAGAATTGTGGTGGCAGTTGTCAATATATCTTCTAGGGGACAAATTCTCTTTGTTCTGAGGGGGCATAGAGTGCACTGTCCTTCTGCAGCCTCTTTTTCTCCCCACGTGCCCTCTTGGAGTCACATTGGAGTGGGGAGAGGAGCTCAGCACTGACACCACTCCTCAGAGCCAGTCCTCGTCCTGTGATCCCCCCCTCCGTTAGCTTCACATAGCCCAGGCATGCACCGGGCACATGGCCTCCTGGCTCCCCCTCAGCAAGGCTTCTTTCCTGAAGTGCTCATTTAAGTAGGCTCCATTTAATTTATTTTAGGGAGAGTCTTAATAAAATAAATCCTAGATCTGTCACTGGATTTTACATGCTTGAAACAGGTTTTTTCCTCTCCTAAATGTCTTTATCAGAACAGCTTTTCATGTTCCAGTAGACATTTGGTTGAAGACAGTTAATTTGATTTCTTTTCCAGAGGAGATTTTCCATTAATCATTCTAAGAAGGCAGACTGATTGCTCCGTTACGTTAAGGTCAGCATAGGCTTGCTAACATCATCCGCACCGTGCTTTTGAGCGTCAGAGATTTGTGTTTTTGGGCTGGCACTGAGTGAAAGATCATTTATTTCCTGGTAGATGTGAGCAGCCAAGGTTTTGGGGAAGCAGGAGCACGGAATCCTCCACCCAGAGCGAGCCTTTTTCTGAGCAGCCTCTCTGCTCCTTGACCGGGAGCTCTGCACATTTATAACTGCGGGCGAGTTACACGGTGCGCTCTGCCTTCCAGCTGAGTTTAAGAGGCTGTAGCTAATTGGAGCTCCGGCCTCGCGGGTCATCAGGGAGGAGAGCCTGGAGGTGGCTGGTGAGCCGCGGGTCCCAGCTGCGTGCGGGGGTGCGAGGAGCGTGGGAAGGGCCGGGCGCGGCGGTGCCCGCAGGTGTGCGGGGCTGACCCCGGCCCGCGGGGCCGAGCCGCCGGCTTTGCTCCCTCCCTCCAGGCTGTGCAAAGAGCCTTTGCCCAAAGGAACTCTCGGAGCGCACAGGGGACAGCCGACGGCCCCTGCGCGGACAATGACGAATTGTCTGATTTCCAGCAGCGCCTTCAATCCATCTTTTCCTTTTCTCCCCTTGCGTCCCAGCCGCACACAATCGCTGCTCAGCCCGCGCCAGCCAGCGGTGCGTGCCAGATTAGCCGGCCCAGGTCACTTTGTTTCTCTTGATCTGCGGCTCTTTCCTTTCCCGGTGCTCCCTTAAGCCTCGCCCTGGATGTATGATATCAGCATTCAAAAATGCCTGGTGGGACTCGGGCAGGCAGCGCGCTGCGTCCGGTGTTTAACCCCAGGAAGGATACCAGGCGAGCTGCTGCAATCAGGGCCGAGATATCCAGGCAGCCTCTAGCTACTTTTTGGGAATTTGCAGGCTATAAAAGAAGCAGATAAAGTTTATGGAGTCTCACTTCATGACAGCTTCCAATTTAAACTCATAACAAGTATAATGAAAGTATTCCACAGCATGCATTGCTGTGCATCTTACTGAGCAACTCTGCAGCCAGTTTTGTCATCACTGCCTCACACTAACAGGGCTCTGGAATCAGGACAGAAAAATAGCAGTTGTGTGGATATTGTGTTTTACTAGGCTGCTTTATATAGAAACTCAGATTTTAACATGTCAACTTCATTTCTTTTTTGAAAAATGGGAATAAGCAGAGAATATTTTATAGGTTAAAAATGTATTTGAGAACAAGCATCCATACAGGAGTGGTTTTGTGTTTGTGCGCCTTTATAGGTTTTTATGCAGAAGCTCTTTCATTTAGGAGAAGGGAGGTCTGCAAATTCCTGCAAAGCACCAGGTTTTTGGGGATTTAATTTGGCAGTTCCTAGTGAACACTGTGCACTTTGCAGAGCTGTATCTGCAGTGAAGGAGAGAGAGCTCAGCACCCAGAGCCCACCTGGTGGTGTGCCCAGGCCCCCACTCTGTGTGCAGGGATATGGGATGCTGCATGCCAGCACAGCCTGGAAAGGCAGAGTCTTCCAGCTCAGGGGTTCATGTAGCCAGGACATGCTTCACCTGTTACCTAAAGGGAGCATTTTCTGGAGGTGTGTAATTCAGTGCATAAACAGGATTAGGACTGTCTGGTCTCGGAGAGGAAATGAGGCACCTGATGAGGTGCTCAGCCTGCAAACCCAACAGGTTTAAGCATGGGATGTCCTTGGTTTGAGGACATTGTGGATGGGAGAGAAATTGGGGGTGGCAGCCAGCTTCCTTGCCAGATCACTGTGAGCACCAGCTCCTGCACCCCCCTGCCATGGACCAGTAGTTGTTTGCACCAGGGTCTGCCCTGCAGTTTTCTCTGCCCGCTGCCCTCCATCCAGCCCTGACGAGCACATGGCCTGGTGGGTCTGCCCTCCTAAGAGAGAGTGCAGCAGCACGTGGCTGGGGTGGATTCAGAGATGATCTCTGCATAGGCTGGCGTTGGTGTTTGCTCACAGCAAACCCCAGCAGATTGGGACCGAGACATCCCTGGCTGTAGGAAGAGAGGAGCCAGCATTGCGGTTGCTTTTTCCATGAGATTCTCCCCGGGGCAGAAGGTCAGGGAGTCATTGGCACATTCACCCGTCACTTCTGCCGGGGGTGTGAGTGTATGACTCTTTGCTAGGCAGAGACTTTGGTGTCTGGCTAGCAGAGCAGACCGCCCTGACATACAGCTCGGGTTACCTGAATGAGTACAAGGCATTATATCCTCTGCATCAGAGTTGTTCCTCTCCTCTGAAGGAGCAGTGGTGTTGCAGATCGCTTTCTGGCTGTGTCCCTGCTGTGGGAAGCTTTTGCCTGTGTGCTGAGAGTGCACAGATCGCCTGCAAAGCCACTGAGGTTCGGCACAAACGAACCTGCACCCACTGTGGCGTGTGGAGTCACAGCTGCACGGGGCACGTGTAGGTGTTACTGCTTTGTGCAGCACCAAGAGCAGGGGCTGTTAGGGATGAGCTTCTTGGGCACATGTGTTTGTTGGGGACCTTGGCCCCACCAGCACAAAAGATACTGACCCTCCCTGTCCTCTCTGAAGAGGAATAAAAGTTTGGATTAAGAGCAGGGAGAAATCTGCAGCAAGGACCACGCAGGTCGGGCTGTGCCCCTTTGGAGAGCGGGGAATTGGTGCGATCCCACCAGCACAGCCAGTACCCCCAGGACCCCGGCCTCCCTCCCATTAACACCTGTGGCACCGACCTGCCGAGCCCGACCTCCCGCCAATTAAGGGTGAGGCAGCAGCCTGAGCACACCCTGGAGCCGAGATCCCCAAACAGTGAGTGCTCTCAGGTGCCATATGTACTGCAAAAAGCGTGCAGCACTTCCACGCGCTGGGGTCTGCACTCTATGTTCATTCTGAATGCTCTTCCCTGTTGGAAGGCAGAGCTCTTACGCGATTCGAAGTTGTTTTGTGGTTTATTTTTGGGAAAGGAGGGGGGAAAAAAATAATGTAATTCGGTGATGCCATTTGCATCCTAGACAGATGATGAGTCGCTCTGGCTAGCAGCTTAACCCTATTAGGCAATGTTAGGGACTGTGACTTTATTAAATAATAATACAAATTATTTTCATATCAAGACCCTTTGACTTTGTAACTTCCTCGTATTGGTACGTTGTCAACAAGAATGAAATTTCGTAGTTAAGGAATATAAAATAGAGTAAAAGGCATCCAGAATTCACAGCTCTGGGGTGGATGTTGAAGAACGCGCTGCATGTACTTGCAGTGATAGCATTATAGTGGTACATAAAATACCAGGAAAAAAAGTACTTTTACTTCAGTAATAGCTCAGTGTGAGTGTGACCTGAGAGACTCTAGACTTATTCACAAGGCTTTGGTAGAACAAGGTCAAAATTTTATTTCAAAAAAAAAAAGACTCTGAGGTTTCAGGGGATTTTTATCAAATTGCTAGCACTTTGCCAGATCTCTAGAATTTAATGTGGAGTTTTATGGAGAGGTTTAGTTCTGAAAATGAGGGTCATGTTGCCTGCTGTGAGGACCACTTGCCCAGAGCCCTGCTGAGCACGACTGACGGAGGCTTCGCTCACAGGGCGAGGTGCAGGCGTGGGGTCCCCACTTGGGCAAAGGGGTCACGAATCCCAAACGCCGACGGTTTGTGCGCGCGGTTCCTGAACGTACCAAGGCAAAGACGCTGCAGAGAAGTTAAATTAGCACAGTGCAGACTGTCACCAAAACTGAGATTTATTTTCTGAAAGATACTTTCCAAAGGGTCTGGATTTGGGGGTAAATCACCTTTCTACCAGCAACCCAAGGGCTGCCTGAAGCCCTCCCGGTGCTCTGCCGTGTGCTCTGTGGAGCTACACTGACAGACCTACTTTTGATGTTGGCTTTTCATACCTAACTTAAAGAATTATGTGCCACAGAAAAGCTGCCTAATGACCGGGCAGCGTTATTATCTGGCATGCAGCGGCATAGCAGGACAATAACTATTTATTTACTCTTTGTGGATAATGTTCTGTTATTTTCTAGTCTTTGGCAATAGCAAGAGAGCATCTGATATATACAATATTGGTGTGTATCCAATTGTTTGTGAACATCCCAAGTTTTGAAACATGGTTGTGAGAGAGGAATATAAGCTTAAGCTTGAAAGGCTAAAAAGCAGAAAGCCCCACACGTAAATGCTATTATACACTTAATGAGGCAGGGTTTAAAAAAAAAATCAGCCACACAAGTTGGTTTTATCAAAGAAAATGTATAAATAACAACCAGTGATTCAAAGTGCCTCACAAAGGGAAAAGCAGGGACGGGAAGCTAGCACTTCACTTGTGGCATTCAGATAATAGTATTTACTACACTAATCTTTTGGGCTTAGCAATTGACAATCAATATATTATTATCAACAAGCGTTAATGCAAACAAAAAGCTTCTATTTCTTTTTTTAACTGTGTTCCCCTAAGTCCCTTAAATTTAATTAAAACCAGACAGCTCTCCTTCTAGTACAAATTAGAGTTAAAATCATATTAAATATTTGTTCCACGGGAAAACAAAAGTGTCAGCTTGTGCTACCAGGTTTGGCTGTTTCTTTTTTTCTCCTTTTTTTTTTTTTTTACACACAGAGGGGAAAAAAAAAATACCAGCTACTCAAAGTTAAAATAAAGTCTCTCTCCCTCCCTCCCCGTCTCCCAAGACTACTGTCTATAACATGTTGTTCCTTATAGAAAGTGGGATATGGTGGCATTTGCTTGATTAACTTGCTCGACAAAAGTGACAGCTGCTGTGGGTGCATGTAGCTAAGCTGCACAGCGCAGTTCCGCCTTTGTACATCTGTCAGCAAAAAAGGAGGAATAAAGAGTGAAAAGAGACAAATTGGTCCCAAAAGGCAATCCATTCAACTCAGGAGGTTTGCTCTATTCAAGCACTCGCTGGGAATCTCAAGTGCTAGGTAGCTTATTCAATTTCATTCATTCTTTAGAATGAGCCCTCAAGTGTTTAATTTCTTATTCTGTTGAATAAAAGGGGAGCTTTTTTTTTTTATTGGAAGCATTAATTGTAAGACTAGCTGATCAATGCCTGCGATATTAACTCACTGCTTATTTTATGGTTAGCTGTGTGCTCCGAGAGCCGCAGCCACTAAACTTATTTCTGTAACGTGGGCACTGTCACACCAATTTCTCTGCTTCTGGAAAACCCGGACACTCACGGCAGTGTCCTTCTCAGTGCCCTGAGCCTTGTGCCCTGCCCGGCTTGGGGGAATGGTCCAAATCCTTGGCAGGTGTAAATCCAAAGAGTCGCTGGACCATTATTGGTGCCACCCATGGCTGCGGCCAGGACGCGACCGAGCCAGATGCTCTTTGCCTGGGGGTTCAGCCCTGAGCCCACTGCAGGTTTGGCCCTCTGTGCCGGAGGAGGTTTTGTAGCTCCAAATGCTGAGCTGCCTTTGGCTGGTTCTTTGGTCCCCAGCGAAGGGCAGGGCGGGGGAGCCCATCAGCAGGGCTCTGTGGAGTAATACCTGAGCACAGTATGGATTTTATTGAGTAGTGGCACAAATAGCTGATGAACGGATGGGATGAGGTTTGCTGCATGGACAGGTCTCTGCTTGCCATCCAGAAAACGTGTGCTTGCAGAGGAGAGATGTGCCTCTTCCTTCTTCATTGTGTGGCAGAAGGTCCGTCTCAGTCTCCTCATCGACACTGGGGTCCAGAATGATGTTTGTGCCTGAGGGCCTGTGGCTCTTCACCCACCTCGGCTCTGCCACCTCCTCCTCCAGGGCCATTGCCACGTATCTTAAGCATTTCAGACACACTTGTGTCACCAAGGCCCTGTCCCTGCTCTATCCCCTCTCCCAGCCTGGGGCACGGCACGTCTTCTGCAGCAAGACAAAACCTGGGTTTCCAGAACAGCCTGAAAAACAGCTGGGCTCGGCTCTGGCAGCCTGGCCGAGACCTTGCCAGCAGTGGCTGGGAGCAGGGCAAGAGTCACGCTCCATCCCGCCACTGCCCTCATCCACATCCAGCGGCCCAGAAGAGCTGGCCTTTGGAAAAGGGATTGCATAAGCTGCTGTGTCCGTTCATGCTGGGATCATCTCTTTATTTCTGATAGACAAGAATAGGAGCTGCCTTGGCTGTGAGACCCTGTGCTTTGGGCTTGCCATCTTTACCAAGTTTTTGGAACAGCAATGACTGCCTGGAACCAACAGTGAAAGAAACATTGAGGGAAGGTGGAGAGGAACACTTTGGTGGCCAAAGAAGACTGAATGGACAAGAATGATCCTTCCATGACTGCCATAGGGCAGTCTGGGCTTTGGGTTGCAGGGCTGCAGCCACTTGTAGGGTACAAACCTGGCTGTGCTACTGTTTTTTCTCCTAGTGAAGGAAGGAGCGCGGTGCCTGGGGCTGGCAGGCTGCTCCTGAAGAGTTCCTGCTCCCACTCTCCACACAAGTCCTCCTCCAGCACTGGCAGCTGTGTGCACAGGGCTGGTCCCCAGACAGCATGTCCCTGCGCTGCTGTGGCATCCCTGCCTTCCCTGTGGAGATGACACCTGCTCAGGGGAGGTGGCCGCCGTGAATACACGTGACAATGCCGAATGCCCAGTTTGATCTCAGGCCACCCAGGACTGGGATGGACACGGCTCTGTCAGCTGTCACTTACTGTCAGCAGTTGTAAATCAGCACAGCCCCACTGTGCCTTCCACCAGCTGAGCTTCTGGCCCATTGGACAGGGATGCAAATGCCAGAAACAAAGAGTTGGTAATTTTATCTTTTTATTTTCCTGGCTGACCAAATCGCTTTGAGCTGTTGCCTGAGAGCAGGTTCAGTTTTCCTTTGGGAAATAAGACTCACAGTCAGCCTCTTCCTCTTTCCCTTCCCACCTCTGTGGTCCCCTCGCTTCGTGCTGGTCGGCTCGGGGATGCGGTGGAGGCGTCCGCCCAGCATCCAGTTCCTCATCTTTGAAACACCTTGAATTCAAGGGTTCATTTCAAAGCTGCCTTTCAGCATTTCAAAACAAGCCCATGTCCCAGACAAAGAGAGGGAGCCAGCCAGCATTCGGAGCCTCTTTGTGCAGTGTGTGTCACAGTTTTAAATAGATTTGCCCTGCTTGGATTGGTTCTGGTTGGAAAGTGAGTACTGAAATGAGAGGTCATAGGGGAGAGTTACTATGGTAATTGAGTAGTATCACCAGTAGTTTTGCTCTTATGAGCATTAAAGCACATAATAATAGACAAACAACAGTGGTTAAAGCAAGCAGGTAGGATTACTATGTTCTTTTGTCAGAAGTATATAATGTCTTGTAGTCAGTTTTAAAGACTTCTCAACCCCAAATCCACCCAGCAGTCACCTGCTGAGTAATTTTGTATGCCTAATCTCTAGCCCTTAACTACAAGCTTTCTGCTAATTTGAGGCAAATGGGTATTTTTGACACTAAATAGGGCAGTAAAGAATCCCTGACCTAGAAAAACTCCATTCCAAGGCACTGAGAGCAGAAAAATATTCTTTCAGCATCCTTGTGAGACCTTTGGAATGACATAAAATAGCTTTGACTAAACTGTGCTGCAGCCTTCGATTAATGGTTTGCAGAAACTTGCTGAACATCCCTACTACAACTTCCCCCATAAAACTTGTCACTTCAGATTGCCATCAGCCACCACAACAATAATCATTTCATGCCTATTGCTAATTGCAAGCACAGCTGAGGCTCAGCAGGGTGCTCTTGCACAGTCCCAGGCCTTTATACCAGCCTCAATCTGTTGTATGGCACTTGTTCACACACAAAAAAACTACCAGTAAAGGCAGAAAGAGGCAGAGTCACAGGTTCCTTGTAATCCCTCTGCTACCCTGCTGACAACCCAGCCCTATAAGCATTCCTGGTTTTGTCCCACTCTTTACAAAAGCTGAAGTGACCTTAAGCTACTAGTATGTAAGCTTTTGAATGAAGAATACAGCTCCTTCAGGTGCCTTAAGAAGCAGTGTTGCATCTGGCTTACGAGATTCTGTTTGCAGCACTCCTGGGGTGAGCTGTGGCTTCCTGTAACATGTAAAATATGAGTGTGAACTCAAGGTTCATGGCAAGGAACAGGAGGTCATGCTTCCATTCAGCTCACACCAAAGAGGACGGGGGTTTGCAGATGTTCCTGGGTATGTGTAATGACACCACCTCCCGGAAAGCGCAGGAACCCGGCACAGGGCTGGGTTTTGATAAAATGTGCCGCGTTCAGTGTGCTACTTGCAGATTTATTCATACCAATTTTTACAATTTATGTATTCAGAGACAAACTTGCTATTTCAGGAACTTATTGATCATGGTTTTGCATTCAGAAAAAAAATATAGAAGGCAGAGGGCCGGGGAACAAGGAAGCTTATTGCTCAAGCTGTTTGGGGTGTTGGATGGGCAGCCGTGGAAGTGCACCTCTTGTAATGCTCCAGCTCCTCTAATATCCATCCTGGTGCATCCCAGCCAGCCCACGGCCCACTTCATCTACCCAGCCTAGCACCCAGCAATGAGGGTTGCTGTGAGAGACAGGAGAACAGGAAAACTAACCTGAAAGAGGGATCGAATTCCTGTCTGTACAAATACAGTATCTGCTTGCAGTGACTGGGCTCTGAGAGTGTCTGCATTTCCTCTGCGGGGGGCTGGGTCATGGTGTGCAGCCATGGAGCTGTGGTTTGCTCCCTTCCCTGCTGACATCCTGCTGGATCAGTGGTACCCACCATGCCTCCATGAGGATGCAGCCTCCACAGCCTGTCCTCACCCTGTGGCCCCAGACTGAGTGTAAATTGTCCCCTAGATGAGGGACAGGGGTGCCAGCAGCACCAGTAATGTGTGTGTACTGCAGTGAGTTACATGTGGGGTTTTGTCTGTGGATCTGGACCATCAGTGAGGTCTATTCATTATTTACAACCAGGCATGAGGAGTTTTTTGCAAAAAATATATTTATAGTATTTACTTTGGTGTGCCCATGCCACAGCTGTGTCGTGGCTCCAGAAATGTGCCTGCAATGTGTTGCAAGCCCCTTGGCGAAGCCCCAGAGTTCAGTATTTGGGCTGTGACCCCTGCACCTTGTCTTTGAGGACCAGCCACAAGGCTGGAGCTGGATCCCCAAGGGGACCCCGTGTCCCCAGTATGAACCCCACTGCCCTGAGGGAATGGCAGACCCCCTTGGGGAAAGCAAGGTGGCTGGTGTCCCCACAGGACCACTCTGTGCTCTTTTGTCTGAGGTGATCACGTTTCTGTTTAGGAGCATTTGGCTTTTTTGTTGTTTTTTTAATAATATAGTCATATGCAAATGTTATCTTCTTTGGTAGGTTAGTCATGAATCAGAGGGCTTGTGCGTCTTATAGCACATCAACACTAGCGATAGCTAAAGGGAACATTTAATTTATGGGCTAACTTATTTTTATGAATATGCAGGGCTTAAATTCAGCAGTTGGTGTGTGCTCTATGAAGTGACGTGACGGTTTTGTGTATCAAGATCAATGAATTAGACTTTGTCTTTTTCTCATAAAGCAGAAAGTCTTTGGAGTAAGATGGCTTTGAGAAAGAGAGCTCCTTTCATGCAGCCAAGCACTATGCCCGGCTGAGCCCTTGTCAGCCCGTGCTCGGGAGGAGAGGGGTGCAATTCACATTAGGTTCCAAGGAGTTTGCATCTCCCCAGAACCCAGAGTGTTGAAGTGCCCTCCAGAAACACAGAAAAACATTTCATTTTGCTTGCTCTGAAGGCCTTGCAGCAGCAAAGTCACCTTGCCAATAACCTCGAGGCAGAGGTTATAATTTCTGTTTGGGATCACACAGCCGTGTGGGCGTGTGTGGCGTGGGACAGACAGAAATGGCAGGACCTGCCCCTGCCAGGGACTTCTCATCTCATGTGGAGTTGACACAAACACCCAGCAGATCGTTCTGTGGAAGACAGGAGGCAGCAGGGGAAGGGAGAGGGCGTGCGTGTGTAACGCACTGTTGTGCCCTTCCTCTGGGGGTTCCGATTTGAAGAGGTGGCAGAAGGGGAAGGAGGTGTTTGGCTGACCTGGGCATCCATGTGCCAGCGCAGCCCTGGATCACAGCTAATGTCACCCAAGAGCGTGACTCAGTTAAGCACCGATTGCAGAAAAGCAGCGTAATGAACATTAACAATTTCTCTGTTTTGCCCGTGTGGGTCTGCAGCATTTCATGGGAACCCAGGCAGATCCCCCAGTGACAGCAGTTGCTCTGTGCCACCCCGCCACCAGCTGGCTGCTGGCTGCCCTGGGTCAAGGTACCTGGGATCCTCAGGGGGTATCCAGGGACGCTCTGACTTCTCAGACTAGCCTGAGGAATTGGAAGGTATGGAGCCCCACCAGACCTTCCTGTCTCCTGTGCTCGTCAGGTCCACACCAGCTACCCAGGTTGCTTCACTCACTGTTCAACCCCAGTCTGATGCCAGGAGCTCAGGTGACAGCTGAGAGCTCCTGCTTGCCAGTCTCAATTAGTCTCATCCAAGCTCTTGCCAGCTTTCCGTCCTGGAGATGAAGGGTCAGCAGAATCTCTGCCACAAGTTGCACAAGGTGAAAGCATTGAGCATGAGGTCACCACATGCCATTTCTTCGGTGACTCTTTCATCTCCTTATTTCCTCCATTTTTTAAAGAGGTGGTGTAGAAATTAAAGTAGAGGAACATCATTGGAGTTGGGGGGAAAACCCTTCCCCGTGCAGCTCTCGGGTGTGCTGCCATACAGTTCGGAGATGTGTGCCGAGCACACATTTTTGTGGTGCAGGGCTGGTTTAGCTCAGACTCATTTGTTTGCTTTGGTGAGCCTCATGCCACCTTGTGGGTGCCAGTGTCAAAGGATGGAGGGTAACAAATCAGTGGCCTCAGTTTTGCAATTACAGAATGTTCAGTTGTCTCCCTGGCAGCCAGCAGGAAAAGGGCATGTTCTGTGTCAGAGACCCCCGAGCCGAGGGGGCAGTGAGGGGAGCAGCAAGACCTGAGTTGGACTGCTGCGAGGTTTCAGGCTCATTGGGAGGCAGCTGCATCCCAGACTAACTTGGATGGTGCTCTGTCAGGATTTTCATAAACTGGTCTGGTGGGGTTTCTTTAGTATTTTAACTGGTTCTAGATTAATTGCATCTGGTCTGCAGTATGGGATTTGATCTCTGTGTATGAGAGATATCACGAGAAGGGTGCAGCTGTGCATACAGAGGTGTGATGGGTTTTTGCCTGCTTTGTAACCACCCCTTGTGCTGAGTGCTGGGGGGAGGTTTTGTGGTTCCCCACCCACTCCCCAGCCCCTGCTTTTCCTCCTCTCGAGGGCTCGCTGCTCATCTGTGTGGCATCAGACGTGCCATGTCAGCCCTGCGTGAGCAGGGCTCTGATCCGCAGCCCACCGGAGCCTTCCTGCGCTGCGGGAATGGCAGGCTGCTGCCACACCGCTGCGAGCCTTTTTCACAGACAAGCAGCACAATTTCAGCCCCTGGAGGGGCCCTGTGAGTTCAGCAGCTTGAAAGAAGCTGATTTCTTTGCTGCTTTTCCATGTTTCATAACTGTGAGGGTGAAACCAGAGCATTTCCCACACAGCCTGGCCATGCACCCGTAGGTGCTTACACCGGCACCCTTCCCCCCAGCCAAACCTTGCCCCGCACCAGCCTCCCCTCCGCTCATCCTCAGGGACCCAGACTCATCCTGTGGCTGTTTATGACTGAATTTGAAGATGGTAAGTAACCTGAGTGTGGGACCGACATCCTTAAAGGCAGGACTGTGCTCTCACTGTGGGGCAAGCAGGTTAAAACATGGCTTGAGCCAAACACACAGCACTGCTGGCAAGTGCCATCAATGGCAAAATCGGATTACAAAACCTTGTGGCGCTAGTGGTGGCCGTTACCCTCCTAATAAGTTTATTGTTGTTGTTGTTAAAATGTAAAAGCCCATGCATGGAAATTCTGTGTAAGAGCAGATGCCTGTCTCCCCTCTCAGTCTGTTCCCCCCGTGAGCGGGCTGGCAGGTGGGAAAGGTGGGCGTGAGGCGGTGCCGGGGGCACCGGTGTCAGTCGGGGCACCGCACGCGGCCCCGGCGTGGGTGCTGGAGAAGTCGTGTCTCTCTTGCAGCAATGGTACACCAGCTCCATGAGTGTCGTATGCACTTGGCTGACAGACCGCATGGACCTGCAGCTCCACATCTACCAGCTGAAAACTCTCATTAGGATAGTGAAGGTAAGCACCCAGGGTCTTCTCAGTAGCCCTCGCTGCCGGGAGGAGCGTGTGTGTGTGTGTGCCTGCATGCGTGTGGCATGTGCTCCTAGGCAAACTCCCACTGGCAGATAAATTAAGGATTCATTAAAGTTCTTTAAAATAATTAAGGTAGCTGTGTCTATGGCAGGTAGCATTCGGATAAACAGGAACTTTAAATGCATAGAGATGTAAAAAACAGGTGTGCAAATAAGAACAAAGTAACTCCTTGCACTAAGAACAAAAACCAAACAGTCTTGCTATTTGACCTTTCCTGTACAGTAAGTGCACCAAAATTAGCCTTTTTGTGGTGAAATTTGCTGATCACACCAGTGAACTCTGGTGTTAAAATGAGTTAAATCAACCCAAAAGTTTTTAATGCTGTTTTGCTAGAAACGTTTAAGCCCAGCTATGGCTTGTGATTATTGTCAGAATGCAAATGAGATTGTTCTCATAGTTAATTGAAGGTGTTTCTTTTACAATGGGTATATATAATCAACTCTAAGAGATCACAAAGGTGAGATAACATACCCTGAAAGTAGCATTATTTTTCCTTAAGTGCACGTGTGTGTGTATATGTGTGTGTATGCGTGCCTTGGACTAATGATAATTATTTCAGTGTGAAATCACAGTGGTTTACATGAAATAATAAGATCACAGAAGGGGGTAAATATATTTTTGATCATTTTAGGTTCTATCTAATGCTTTTTGGTCTAGTATTTTATAATGTTTATGGTCTTGTGTGCAGTGAACACATTGAAGGCATGAATAAATTAAAACTGAAATGTATTAAATGTGCTTTTCATGACTGAAAACAACAGGCACAGACAGATTATTCCTACTTGTCAGCTAGCTGAGGAAAGCTTTTTTCCTTGTGCTTTATTTATACCAATATTACATTCAGAAGCAGCTATAACAAACCCAAGGACTTTCTGAAATAGCAGAACAGTAAATAGTTTCTCTGCAGAGCACAGAGCAGAATTAAATGAACAACGAGACCAGAGTTTTATCTCACAGAGTCGAGAAGTTTTTAAACATAAATTCAAATAAGAGATGTTAATTGTAAATAACAAGGGAAATATGGGAACCATGGAAATACAACTCCAGTTTGAGGTGAAGAAAGGGAGATTTAAGAAACACGTGCCCCGTGCTTGTATTTAGACATCAATAATTTCCTCCAGTATCCTGGACTTAGTTTATTTAATCCCTGTACTGTAGGTAGGATTGTTTAATATGGAGCATTCCGGGAATGTGTAATCATGTCTGTGGGTACGGGGGATAAGCGTCCTGCTGCTTGAAGAGAAATAACTGACATTAGAGGCAGGACGAACACATCCAGGAGCAAGGGAAGTTAGTTGGAGCAGAGCCCTTATATTGCTTTGATGTCTTTTTAGACACCAGCCCACCCTATGCAAAGCTCCCCTGAGCAGCTCCGCACGTCCCTGCTTTGAAGCTGCCCGGCCCGGCCCACAGAGGCAGGGCTGGAGTCACAGAGCTGTAATTTGTTGCCCAAGGCACCCTAAAGGGACCTCTGCCACACCAGAGTGGTGGCCAGCAGAGATGCTCCTGTGGCCTCTGCACTTCCCAGGTGATGCGGAATGTCCCCAGCGCTGGGATTTGCCCGGTATCCCAGCCTCTCCCATTAGTGGCCGCACACCCCCAGCACAGGGGCACAGGGTGACTCCTGCAGCAGAGCAGGGGAGCTGGTGGTGGCCCTGACCTCTCCCTGTCTCCTTCCTCCGCGCCTGTCTCTGCTCTAGAAAACGTACCGAGATTTCCGATTGCAAGGCGTGCTGGACTCCACCTTGAACAGCAAAACCTACGAGACCATCCGGAACCGGCTGACGGTAGAGGAGGCCACGGCGTCGGTCAGCGAGGGCGGGGGGCTCCAGGGCATCACCATGAAGGACAGCGATGAGGAAGATGAAGAGGACGACTAGGGAAGCTGGAGCAGCGGCTGGGGGTCGCCTGGTATCCGTGCATGTACCTCGTCTGTAACTCAGTTAGCCACATTAGGAATTTTTATGTCAGCTCTAAATGCCCATGAGAAGTTTACCAATACAAATGCCATGTTAGCTGTGTGGTAATAAGATTAGCACCTCTCTTTGATTCATCAGTTTCCTGATTTCATATCTATATGTTCATAAGCAATATGGAGCACCATCGTTTAATACTGTTAATGGAAAAACTACATAGAAAACATGCTAGGTGTGTCCCTGTTATTAAAGTTTAAACAATGCTTCATTAATGTACTGTATATACATTGATGGTAAATTGTTGTGAAGATGAGTGACTCGAGTCCTTTCATTTCTTTCTCTTCTGTGGATGCCAACTGCTTAAAATTAATTAAAAAAAACAGCTTTGTTTTTAAAAGAAAAACCAGGCAATTACAAATGATTTTTTTGTTCTCTCTGTTCATTTAAAAACCAGAAAACAAACAAACCCAGACAGCCGTTTGAATCATTCTGCATCCTCGTTAATGTACCAGGCTCTTCCCTTCGATATGCAGTTAACTCCATAGAGACTACATCCCAAAGGATTAGTCATTCTAATTGCCACACCAGATTAATCCTATCGTTATGGATATATCATGCCACATTACAAGTCCAAAGCAGTTGTTTTATGTTGACGTTTGCTCCTCTAAATGTTACATTTTTGTTTAAATTTCAAATAACCGTGTATGTACAAAGACAACTTTAATTACAATCTTAGACTCTACAAATGTGTTTATAATAATATATTGAATATTTATTTCGGTAGATTGTAACCATAATTTACAATTCCTCTGTTTCACAATGGTTTTTATATATGTCATGTACATTGCATTTTGACCAGTAACTGCATGTCCATCAGTTCCTTCTCCAGAGCTTTTACTTTCTGTGTAAAATAGTGATCCATCTTGCTTTTTTTGCCTTATACAAGCCGACAGTTGTAAAAGTGTGAGAACTGTGGCTTCTCAATAAATAACTATTCAGATGTCCTAATAATAAATTATGGAGTCTTTTTATGTCTGCCTTAGAAAAAAAAAACCAAACCAAGCTGAGATGTAAGAGCCCCAACCTCACAGAATAAAGGCATTTTCTTTTCTCATGGGTGTTCTTTAGTTTATTAATTAAGAAGATGGTTTCCTGATTTGCTCCCCAAGGTCAGGATTGGGAGCACACTGTCTGTTCCCCAGGTGCAAGGGCATTTCTGCCATGACCGCCACAGTTGTTTCCACCATTATCTGCACTCTGTGTCCTGTGGTTTGTCCCTGGATGTCTAATTGATGTTTGCCCTGTTATTATATGGCCATCAGCCTTACCCAACACTTACCTTCCTTCAAAAGGCCTCAGTTTGTATTTTAACTTCTCCCAAAGCAGCCAATTGCAGCAGCACTTAGACACACAGGGCAGAGACAGACCCTGAATTGAAATTAAATAAAAGTCTGGTTTGATGGCAAACATGTTTAATGGAAGCACACTTGAACTGGCTGCCCAGAGAGGTCATGGATACCTCATCCCTGAAAGTGTTCAGGGTCAGATTGGATAGGGCTCTGAGCAGCTGCTCTAGTGGAAGGTGTCCCTGCCCGTGGCAGGGGGCATTGGAACTAGATCATCTTTAAGGTCCTTTCCAACCAAATCCTTTC
Organism: Callaeas wilsoni; assembly: GCA_013398955.1. Taxonomy (NCBI): domain Eukaryota; kingdom Metazoa; phylum Chordata; class Aves; order Passeriformes; family Callaeidae; genus Callaeas; species Callaeas wilsoni. The sequence continues at coordinate 10,779 of VWPU01016951.1, read as the reverse complement.
TGTGATTCTCTGTTAGGCTGAGAGTTTTCTGAGAGGTTTTGCAGTCTCTCCCTCCCATCAGCTGATTCACACCAGAACTGATTCCTGCTAGCCGAGGTCTCAGTCATTTGAGAGAGCAGCACAAGAAGTGGTGTGCTTTGCCCCCAAACCTGCCCCCAGCCTGGGGAACCAGGACAAATGTTCATCCCTCACAAATAATAGATGGGCAAATGGAAAAACATCCTACCTGGACGAGCCCTCCTGACATAATGAACAATTAAACTAAACCACCTTCCCAAGCCCAAAAGACATGATACCTGCCCTGGACATATGGGAGGAGATTGGGACTGTGAAGGGGGGGTTGAGTCCCAAATTGGGCTGGGATAATTGTGGAGCCTGGAGCATATTCACCTGCAGTGCTGGATTTTTGGGTCCCTTCCTGTGTGCCAGAGTTTAGCATCTGGCTGTGGAGGTGCTGTGCAGCCCCACTCGATGGCCACACCCTACACATTCAGCATCCGCCTTTCCCAGGTGTCCTACATACACCACCCCCTTGGAACAGGGCTATTAGCAGGGGCTTCACTCTAGGAGTGGGTGGTGGACGTGCACGTTTAGCACCATTTACATGTTGAGAAGCCATCTGATGCACCAGAATAGACAAATTTTGAACCCTGACTGTAGCCCAGCAGATTTGGGTTTTGTCTTGCTTCGTGCTGCTGGTAGAGGGAAGCATTGCCAGAAAAACTACCTCTGAGGACTTAGGCAGGAATATGGCTTTGTGACCACTGACAAAGGAAGCTTTTCCCTCTTCTTACCCACCTTTCATATGTGCAGCTACTTGGCCCTGAGTCCTCAGAGGAGCTGGGGTAGTAGTTGAGTGTTTGTCATACTGAGTCTATCAAAACCAGCTCAGATGCCTCTGCAGGTCTGTCACTCGCATGGGCACAAAAAATATCTATTCCTTGACCTCATTATGCTTGGAGCCTTCAGTCCCACCCTGAAGCCCTCCTGGGACTTCCCTGACAAAGCAAGTCTCACAAGATACAAAGCAAGGAACAAACTGCAAGCACCACGTGGTCCTTGCTTTCTAGGTGCTGGAGACCCACTTGAGACCCATACACATACTGCTGCACACGTGTGTCCATGCCCTCTTTGTCCTCTCCCTCAGCTGTCCCAAACATTTATGTGAAGGACAACAGCTCCAAGAGGAAGTCCTGGGAAAGCCTTACTGGCGTGGTCACCAGGCTGGTAGCAAAGAGCACTGAAGGACACCGAAATTTATAGCTCTTCTGGCAGTCAGGCAGAGCAGAGCTGGAGAAACAGCTTGATTCTGCTCTGGAAATGTCTCCCTTTTTTTTTTTTTTAAACACAAAATATTTATTGGGTAAAAACACAGCCCACTTCCACCTGCCACCTTTCAAAATAGTGAGCCCTGCTCAGTTTTTTGAATGAGAGAGTGTGGGTGCAGCCTTCAGGAGATGCTCCTTGGCTGTGCATTGCTAATGCACATCGGTACCTCCCTGGAACAGCAGCGATTGGACACCCTCGACTGAGGGCCTCTGTCCTGAGCAGTGACCCTATGGCCTGTGACAGCTTTTTGTGTCCTCAAACCCCAAAAAAGCACCCCAGAGATTCCACAGCCCTGAGGCTTGACCACAGAACAGGGAAGCATTAGCCAACTCACTATTTTTAAAGCATTTGGACCCAAAGGGTGAGCTTCAGGTTATGTACTTTATTGTAAGCAGGGAGAAGATCTCATGTACAAGCATTGCTGCAAAGCAGGATTTAACCTCCCACTCCAGAGCCTGCAGCCTGTGGCTGAGCAAAGGAGTGCACTGCACCCTGATCCCCACTGCCTTTAACCCTGCACGTGGCTAGGGGGGTGCTGGCAGCCCAACCTTGTCCTAAATGGGTGCTGCACTGTGGTACCGGGAGTGGGAAGAGCCACCTTGGGTCAATCCTGCAGAAATGTCAAATCCAAAGTGGTTTGGTTTTGCCTGAAAAATACCAGTCTGGGTTCAAATCCCTCCTGGCCACAGACTACAGTCTGGACAAGGCTCAGCTCCTGCAGAGCAAAGCTGCACCTTGGGCAGCACCTCAAAGGGCTTGTGGGTAGATGGGAGCACTGGCAAACGTGGAATGCAAAGATCTGCTGCTGGTTCACTTCAACCCATTGCTGTGATGGAACGAGCTCCAACAGTCAAAGGACTTTCTGCCAGTACAACTGCACCTAGATGAAGAATCTGCCAGTACAGTTATGTCAATCAGTTTTGGGAAAAGAGGAAAATTTCATTCCTCTGCCAGCAAAATTTTAAATGATAGATCAGGCCAAAACTTCTCTCATATTTACAGGGAAGTCCAGCGAAAATATCCTTTTTTTGACAGACTTACTTAAAGCATGTGGCATGGAGACTGAAAATGCTATCAACTATTTGACTGACAAGTGTCAGCAGCTGTTCATCCAATTTGTTTTATATTTCAGCAACTAACAGATTCTTTCCCCTCTGCTGTAATGCATGTCTTCTGGCCCATAGGCATCTTAGAAATTGCTGTTCTGCCTTTCTAGTGACCAAAACGTCAAAATTATTAGAAGACAATTTGTGTTCAGAAGCATAAACAGGCATGCAACAAAGCAAAGATGATTTTGCCAACGTTCAGGCTGTGTTCTTTTTTAAAAAGTCACAGAAAACCTAAGGCAAAAATTATTTCTCTAAGCTTTAAAAGAAAAAGCTAATGCAAACAAAGCACATGATAAATCAGCACAGGTTAAACCATCAGCTACCAAGGGGAAAAGCTGCCGTCTAATGGCCAGCCAAAATGCAGCTGAGCTGTGTGTCAACCTCTGCACTCTGGCTGTGGAGTTCACAGCTCTGCACTTCCATCACCAGTATTTGTTGAAAAACCTGCTCCATGTTGCCAGGATTCAACAGAGCCACTGTTGTACCAAACCAAGCTCAGCCACGAGAGTCCTTTGAGCCATTCACAAAACCCAGCCCTCTTCATCTTAAGTCTAGCACTGCTTTCAGAACTCTGCGATCCCAACTGCATATAATATAATTATTGCAGTTTTCACCCATCATGAACTTGCTGGACTAAAAAAAGCCTGTGTGACACCTCTCTCTGGTGAGCTGTATGCCATGATACTTCCTTTAATCAAACACGTTTAGGCTTTCGAGCTAAACCTGAAGTGATATTTTCCTCAGCTTTTCTAAAAGATACATATTCCATTTCAAGTCGTAAATCCGCATTTGTTGTAACTATGCAAAATATGGGAGAAAAAAAGTGCAGAGATTATATGCAATCTGCCAGCAGAGTTGTGTGCCATGAGGAAAATGCCTCACAGGTCAAAACAAAGAAAAACACTGAGCAACAAATTAGTTGCAGGCAGTAGCTAATATGGAGATCAAAAGATTAAAATCAACATACAACGATGAAATCACTGGAATAATAGGAGCACTTAAGAAGATTAAGTCAATAACAGAGTCCAGTGCTACGAAAATAAGGTTTTGATTATACTGTAAAATTTTATATTGGAAGAGCAAAAGCAATTACAACCATGACATGCTTCGCTATCCCCGCCTTAGACCATCTTGGCTCATTTCCTATGCAAGGAATACAGTTGTTGAAATAAACAGAAATGTTATGACTCAAGTGCTCGATTCAAAAACAAACCAGGTGGTCAGATCAGATTGGGGACTGTCAAGATGGGGTCTGTAAAATCAGGACTTGTTGCAGATCCTGGAGGATATGACAGCTGGGGGGAGCAAAGGCCGCACCGTTTAGGACTGGCTTTCTGCACGGAGAGCTCCACAAGCAGCTGATGTCGGGGCTGTCCCAGGCTGTCAGCTGGAGAGGAGAAGCACGCACTGGAAGGGAGGTAGGAGGAGATAAATAGCTCAAAGTCTGGTAGTGAACGTGGTGATGAACTCTGATGACAGGGAAGGTATTTTTCTATCCAGCTAAACAGGCGAAGATTGTGAGTTTGGTTTTGCATCAGAGGCAGAGCGTGTGGCAACCTCCAAGCCCATCCGGACCCTCGCGTCAGGGACAGGAACATCTCCCATAGCCATGTTCAGCAGTTCTGGGAGTCAACTAGTAGCCCAGCCCAACGGGGATGGGAAGGATGACCCACCAGGGGCAGCTAATGGTCACCATGACAGATCTACCCTTGGTCATGTCCTTGGTGTATAAGCAGGAATGGATGAGCCAGTCCCTCCAATACAAACTGGCCACGGCCATGGAACACCAGCCTCATCCATGGACTGTGGGACCAAAGGCCTAGAGCTCCCCATGGAGAAACATAGTTACAACAGTCTCATCCCTGGTGAGGTCCTCCACACCCAAGAAGTCTCAGAGCTCTTGGTGGGTTCTGCAGTGCTCTGTGTTTTGTAGGAAGAGCTGAAGCAGGTTCTCTGTGCCCCAGGGCTGATGACTTGCCCGGGCTTTTCTCACAACTGGTTTTTCAATATCGCTATCTCCAGCCCCATCCCCACCCTAAAATCACAGTCTAGGCTCATAATTAAATCAAATTAATAAATTATTGTCTATTTTTACATAATTTGTGGGTGTTCTTGAACATTCAGGAAATACTTGGGTTGTGCATTGAAGTTTTTTCCTCCTGTAACGAGGTCTGGATTTTTAGTTTGGGCTGTCATTGTTATGGGGATTTTTTATGGTTTTTCTAGATCATGTCTTCTGGGATGAAATCAACCCGTTTCTTGTGCCCAAGCAGCACAGCAGCACTTTCACTTGTCAGTCTGGGAGTCTTGCCAGGCTCTCTCTGACTTAGCCACCATGAGGGACAGGGACGCCGCGGTCCAGCCAGTCCCACACACCCCAGAGGAAGGGGACAAGGTGCTGCCACCCACTGCCACCTCCATACCATGCAGCCCACGGGGTCCAGCCCTGCGGCATATGGGGACACCTGTGACAAGGGTTCAAACAATGGCAAATACAAATCTCAAACAACCTAACGTGGCATAGCCAGAAAGAGTGGACAACACTGAGTGAGGAGTGAGGGGCAAAACAGCAGTGGAAAGATTGGTTTTGGAAAGATTCTTTGTCTGTTTGGTTTCCTTCATTGAAAAAGCAAGTAATTTCGAAAATGAGATGTTTTTCTATCTCATTAAGGGGAGAATAATTCAAAACACGTGGAGTTTGTCCCACTTACTTTTTTGGCCATCCTTCTTTCAAGCAAAAAAAGGGAAGGAATAGGAACACGAAACTGTAGTGGGTTTCTACCCATTTTCACTGCTTTTTGTTCCTTTTCCTGAAACGTTTTCAGTAGGAAAGTGAGAACAAGGCCATCCCCCCATTATATTCTCCTTCTCTACTTCCTCCCACCTTTTCTCCTAAATAGAAAATAAGGGGGAAAAAACCCTACAAACTCAGAAAAACTTAAAAGCTCCCACTCTTTCAAAAAAAACACTACATTTCAAAACATTAGGAAGGAACATCTTTCAGTTTCAGCGTTCAGAAATGAAACGCAGCATTGCTCCATTACTGCAACACGAAGGATGACTATTTCCGACAATAAAGATGGAGAATAGCAGCTCACCCTTTCAACTTTTTCTTCCTTGCATTACTGGACAGGTTGGCTTGGGACATGGTGTGGATTCCACCGACTCCTCGCTTGCCTCCTGGGCTAGACCAGTCTCGCACCAGGGACTAGATTTCCCTCATGATGTCTCTCTCCGCTCCTCACAGGCAGGCAGGCAGCGTTTTTGGGGCATAAAGCCTGGCTGGGATCGAGCCGTTAGTTACCATTCCTGTTGACAGGCAAACTAGAATAGGCTCTGGCTCACTTTCTCCGAGCTGCGGAAGGAGGAATGAGCCGGGAAAAGAGTTCATTCAATTGCTTCTGTTTGGCAGCTCTGCAGGACTCTCCGCATAGACAGAAAGAGATGTGGCAAGTAAGGAGTTGCCATTTTTAGAATTACATAAGCCCATTTGATTGCCATCGAGGCACTCTGTGCAGCTCCTGCCACCGTGCCCTGCCGGTTGCTTTGCAGTGGCACTAGATTTCAAACAGCTTTAGAAGCAGGTCAGATACCAGCTTTTAAAATTGGATTCAGGTTGAAAATGTCGATGTTACTCCTGCCATCACCGACAAAGTAGACCAGCACAGCCATGCAAGGACTCTGAGCCAGTTTGCTTCCAAAACCCCACTAACCACACATCCTCTGGGACCTGTACAGTGCTCCAAAATCTTAGCTCCCCAATAAAAAAAAAAATAAAATATAAAATAAAATTACCTGCCTATAGATAGGCAGTAACATACATAACTCAATAAAAGAGATGAAAAAATACTCTAGAGGGTCTCAAAGCCTCTGCTCCATCCAAGGTGGCCTTGCCAGGCACTCTCCCTGCCCCAGTGTGGCAGTGTCCATTGGGTGACAGGGCAGTAGGGTCACCCCGCCAATGCCACGGGCCCTGCAGGATAAGATGGACTGCCCATGGGGACTGAGGCATGCGGTACTGCAGGGGTGCTGCTCCCGTTGTACGAAGTATCGCGGCTTCAAAGGAATAACGGGAAAGAGTCACATGGGTGACAACCCTCGCTTCATTCCTGCCCCAAATTTTGCTATCCTGACTTGTCTGTTCATTGTTCATAAATTTGTCCAAACAGTGTCTGTCTCTAGCAACTGCAAACTGACTTGCGGCCAGACACCTTGGGAGCATCCCTGGGCTGACCCTTCGAGGTCGTAATTGCTGCCTTGCACGGAGACAGACCCAAATCCAGCACGGTGGGGCCAGGGCCGGGCGGCACCGCAGCCCAGCCCTCCTCCCAGCCCAACCCTGGGCCCCTCCAGCGCAGCTTTGCACACAGCTGCAAAGCCACAGAAAAAGCCGCTCCCCCACCCCGGCTCACAAAGACTGCCCCATCCTAATTGCCTGGGCCGGTGGCTCATCCGGCAGTCCATCACCTTCTATTAAAAAATAATACGGAAAAAAATTGCGAAAAAAGTATTTAGAAAAATGCCTATAAAAAGCAAAGCAGCATGGAAATCAAAGCCACCATTTCGGGGAGATTGAAGCATAATGCTAATAACTTTCGGCAGCTTCCACTGTGGAGTTTAAGCAGCTGCCAAGTTAAATAACTAGGAGGATCCTAAGTTATCTTTCAGTGGACCAGAAATGCCCAGTGCCGACTGCGCGGGCGGAGGCGGCCCGACGGACGCGGGGAGCCGGGCCGGGCCTGCGGGGCCCTGCGCTCCCGCCCGCCTGGGACCCACCCGGGACGCGTACCCGGGAGCCCTTCACCAAGCGGGTCTGGCTGTCGAGGAGCGAAAGGCAAACCCCCGCCGGTTTTCGATGTCGGCGGCCGAGGAGCGTTTGGGGCTGGGGCTGCCGGGCGCGTACGGGACCCCCGAGGGGAGCGGGCGCTAGAGAAGCCCCGGGTGACGCGGCGTGGCCCGCACGGGGCCGGCTCGGCCCGCCCGGGCACCGCACTCGTTTTTCTAGGGAGGCAGCGGCGTAAAAATAACCGTAGAAGCGATCGTGTCCGCAATGGGAACGTCTTTGCTGCGTGCGCTTTCTTGGGAAAAATCCGCAAACCATTTCTCCCTCTAAATGTCGGGGGTGAAGGATTAAAACCCCACGGGAGAACTGCCTCCACGGGAGAGGCGGAACGCGGGGCCGAGCCGGGAGCCCGCTGCGCGCCCGACGTGCAGGCGCTCCTGCCCCCCAAAGCCGGGCTGGGCCGCTCGGGCCCCCAGAGCCACCCCTCCCGCTCGGCACTCCGGGAGCAGAGGGGCTCGGGCTCGGTGGTGGGCAGGCGGCGGGGCTGGGGCAGCTGTCTCAAAGTCAGTCAGTTGTAATATGCTCGCCGGAACAGCAGAAGTCGAATCGATAGAGACGGCCTCCAGCTGTGCCTAAACCTGCGATTTCAATTAAAATACTGAGCTCTGATGCCCGGGTCTTAGCTGGGATCTCAACGCCCTGATGCGTAAGGCGTGCGGCACCCGGTTTCGAGCAGGCCGGGAGGCAGCGGCACGGCCCGAGCCGGTACCCGGCCTCGGGATGCTCGGGAGCGTCTCCAGGCTGCAGGAAGGAGGCAGCCCCGGGGCTCCGCAAGGGCCCCCCCGCCTCTCCTCGCCCCCAGGAGCCCCGAGGCCTGCGGGACCCGCTGCCCCGAGCAGGGCGGTGGGTGCGGAGCAGTGAGCTGGCAGCCGTCCCCTCGGCCAGGGAGGGAGGAAAAGAGGGAGAGACCCGGTTCAGCAAACACCCCGGCAAGGACGAGGGCGGCTCGGGGAAGCTGGCAGCGAGCTCTCGGTCCCGGCTCCGCAGCCCTTCTTTTATCCTGCCCGAAATCATCTCGTTTACAGAAAATATTTGTTTGCACTATTAGTTGGTACTAGAGTTAATTACTCAACGTGTGAGCGGGGAGTAATATGGATAAAAGCAGCCCCAGTGTTTATTGTGTGGGTGAGCTGTTTGAGCGGTGCTTGAATAAACTGCAATTAGGGTTAGATAGAGATTAATTAACATGTGAGTGGCAAGGTGTAAAATAGTTCCCAACCCTCCACTCAGTATAATCTGCAGGCGAGGAAAAGAAGTTTGTGGAGGCTAATTAAATACTTCGCTAAAGCCGGCGAGCCCCGGGAGCGAGCGGAGTCCAGCCCAGCCCAGCCGCCGCCTGCTCGCTCCCGCTGCCCGGAGGAGGCGCGGGCTGGGCGGGCAGCGCGGCTCAAGCGCGGCGCGCCTCCCCGGGGCTCAGCCGGGCTCTCCCGCAGCCCAGATACCGGGCATGGCTTCTGTGGTTCTCCGCGGTGCCGTCCCAGCCTGTCCCCCAGAAGCGGGACGGTTCCGTCGCTCCCTTGCACGCTGACCCGTCAGATCCGGGCGGGCAGGGCTGGGCGGACGCCAACACCTGATGCTCCAGGCGGGGTGGCCCCTCGGGGCTGGGCGCTCCCCTCCGCCCGCAGGCAGCCCGGGACGGCCGCCGCTTTTAAAGTTTGTTTCTGGAGCGTGTTGTGGTTCGCAGGTGAAAAAGCCTGTCTGCAAACAGCCGCCGGCGAGCTGTCCCGGCGGGGAGAGGAGGCGCGGCTTTGTCAGCGCCGCACAAAACCCCCGAATTCCTCTAAACTTTCTTAGACGCGCGAGGGAGGGGGAAAAATATATTTATATATAGGGGCCTTTTCATTGCTTGCTTTACCTCTGGCCAGGCTCAATCTAAACCCTTCGCTCCCCCCCTCTCCCCCGGATAATCCTCGCCTTTATTTTAGAAACACACAAAACCAGGTTCCACGCAGCGCTATAGTGGCTACAAGTGAAAGAGAATTGAGCGCCCTGAATCGCCGGGGGAAAATTGGTTCGGCTGAATAGCCCCGGCGAGGGACGGGGCGGCTAATCAGAGCCCGGGGGGTGCTGCCCTGCAGCCGGGCCCCCCCAAACAGGTGGACGCGGGACTCTCTCAATTACCGCGTCCTCGCATCTGAGGTTTCTGCAAATCCTCCCCTCCCGCATCACGGCGTTTTAATTAGAGAGAGGAAGGAAAGAAACCCCGGCACCCAGGCGCTATAATGTAGCGTCGCCTACTTGGGGGGGGCGGGGGGGAAAAAGGGAAGAAGAAAGCGCTGGGGGGGTGGGGTGGACAGGACAAGGGCTTCAAGGGCAAGGGAGAGTCGCCGGGTGCCCCCCGGGGCAGCGGGCACCTTTAGGGGGTGACAACTTGCAGAACTTCCCTTCCCTGAACGCGGGTCTTTTTTATTATTATTATTTTTAATTTTTTTCCAGTAGCGAAATCGAGTCCTGGACACGACTCCCTCCGCATTTATTTAAGGCTAATCACCAGCTACCCTGAGAGGGGAGAGGGCTGGAATTAAACTTAGTTTAATTAACATTAATACACTGTCCTAATTAATGGGTTGGCTATTAATTTATACATGCTGGAGAGGCTCGCAGATAAGTGACAATTTATTAATTATCTTCCAGCTCGGTTGCAACGGAGCTGATTGCAGATGGGTTGCCAAAATAACTCGAGCATGGTTGCGTGGTAGTTGCTTTAGAAAAAAAAAATCATTCTCCCCCTTCTTTAAAAAAAAAAAAAGGAAGAAGAAGAAAAAAAAATCCTCACGCTCATTCGGAGTGGCTCTTCTAACCCCAGCAAGAACTGGAGCACTCTTTTCCACCCAACTTGTGAATCGCACTTGCCTTCTAATTTGCCACATGCAAAACGATTCCTCTGCTTTGCAAGTTGCTTTTTAAGAAGGGAGAGAGAGAGGAAAAACCCAGCTCGCACACGAGCGATTTGTGCGTCTTAAACTGGAAGGAAATTGTGCGTGGAGAGGGGGGGCTCGTCTTCCTCTCTCTACCCCAACCCACCGCGCTCCAGCCCGGCGCCTCGGCTTGGGGAAGATCCATGGTGGCATCCCCATGTCATTCTGCTCAAAGTGACTTCATATGATGTCAGCTTTAAATGTTCGAGACCGTGATCTGACGCTCAGGAAGATGTTTGCTATCAAAATGTGACTGTGGCCACACTGCGCTGCTTGGATGAGTCTCGCCGGCGCTGGGCAAAGGTAAGTGGTCCCAAGGCGAGCCCCGCCGCCCCTCGCCGTGCCCCCCGCCCCTGCTCCCGCATTTCCCGGACCGTGGCCATCGGTGGGGCTCGGCTGGGTGGCATTGGGCTGGGGGAGGTTTTTCTTTTTCTTTCCTTTTTTTTTTTTAAATACTAACAAGGTCTAGCTTGCATGTTACTTTAGCGTGTTCCGCTTAATGAGCAGTAATCTGGTACCCTACGTGCCATTGTTCTTGAATATGTTCATTTGAATGTAAATAGGGAGGGGGTGCCGGTGG